>JANIJG010022552.1:0-45687 GCA_024611175.1 Megaceryle torquata | reverse complement strand
ACGAAGCCGCCCCCCCCCCCCTTGGAGACAGAATTTGCAAATAGAGGAAACTCCTTCATCTTCCAGTGCTCAAAATACAGGCTTACAGTTGTGATTTTTACTCTCCATTTTTGATGCTGAAGCTCAGACACGTACCATCCTGTCATTGTTCTGCACGAAAGACCTCAGCTTCCAAAAGCAGAGAGGGTTTTGCAACAGTTTACTTGCAGGCAGAATGCTGGTCTGAGGAATTTCCCTGATGGCTTCAAAATCTGTTACCTTGCTTGGCAGTTCCTCACCAGGTGTCTGTTACACGCTTGCTTGTATGAGAAGATGCTGAAGATAATATTCAATGAGTAATGGACATAATGGACATAGGAAGCATCCTCTGTGTGTCTGTGACTAACCCGGAGTATCATGAATTCAGTTTGAATACTCAGGTCATGATGCTGCCCAAAAAGGTGATAGGACCCTCCTCTCCATCCCTGAGTACATATTTTCACCTTCACATTTGTATTGGCATTGGCTTTTGGCACCCTATGGTTATTTGAATCAAACTTCTGATCTAATGGAAAGCTAATTATATCACAAAAGAAAAAAAAGATAGTTCCCAGCTGGATCAGGAGGCTTGATGTGCATGTGAGCACAATGCAAGGAGAGGAGGAAATATACTGTTAGGACAGGTAAAGGGCAGAACTACATCTTTGATAGTGACTTTACATTGCAGTGTTTTTAATTCAGTGACACGTACTCATGAAAAAAATAAATGTCTTACCTAAATCTACCTAATCAAAACTACTGAGTTCAGAGTCTATAACATTAGTTTTTCTTATTTAAAACTAGTTCCTCCTTCTAATATTATGTTTGTGTCTCAAAATATGAATAATGAAAGTGTTTCTCAGATAAGAGGATGTAGTGATTAGGATCCATAGTGAATTCTGGAAGTTAAAGCCTTGGGTTCTTCTGTTTTAGACTTGACTAAGAGACCTTAGACTGTTTTAAAGAGACCTATTTTAATCTGAAAGACCAACACTGGCACTGGAGGCAGAGCATAATTTAAAATGTCACAAGAGATTGCAGAGAGAAGTGCTGGAGGCATTCATAGTTTCTGTGAGTGGGTTAGGATGCAAAGGAGAGAAAGTACAGCCTTATAAAGATGCTTTATAAGAACATTCATACTGATTTTTACGTATCAGACGTGGCCAACTGCCGATATGAGCTGTCCTATGAGGCACTTCTACAAAGCAGCTAGAAATCCAAGAGAAGGGTTGCAAATTTGTGATGAATGATTCTCTTGGCTGTGAGGAAAGGATCTAAGGATGCAAGGAAAAGTAGGTGATACGGAAAGGTGGTGAGATTGCCCAGTTGGTCACTGACATGTGAAGTCCCCTTGCCAGCATACACATCATCCTGCCTCACCCCAACTCTGCATCAGACACTGCTTGACAAGCATGGATTAGGCAGCCTGATGCTGATGTCTGAAAACACCGTAGAAGGAAAATTTCAAATAGGTGATATAGAAATATATATGGGGTGTGGGTAAGGGTGGGAATGTTGGAAAATAAAGGTGAGGAGCTAGTGCTAGGAGGGAAGTTGGAGACACTGTGGTAAAGTGAAAGGGGTATATATGCAAAAGTGGAGAAAGAGATAGTTGGGTTTTGTCACTCTTGACCTTGAAATAGAGCAGTCTCTGAGTTGTGGGTAACTGTGCCAAGGTTACAGAGATAACTAGAGCCATCAGATTCATAAGGTTGGGTCTGACAGGTTAAATGGTTATATATAATCAACTATAAAAATTGAGATGGCATTTGCTTGTGTGATTTGTATTATAAAGAAGATATTTATAAAGAGTCAAGATCATACTTTATGCAGTTTTTATGAATAGCAAAGTAACTTTCTCTGCATTTTCAGTATATCCTGTTCTGAGGGTCAGCATATCAGATAAAATACAACATTTTTTATTTTGGTCCACTATGTCAGCTCCCAGTTTAAGTATTAATTTAGAATAGTGTACTACACATCAATCACAACTTCCATGGCTTCATAGTTTCCTTTGTTGTCATCTTCAGTCTTGAACTGGCATGTTCCAACTATGTGTCAGTCTTTAATTGGTGTAGCCAGAATGGCATCCAACCTTTTGCAAGTTTAGTGTACTTTTTCTGAACTGACATCTGATCTGTCAAATTCACACCTCCTGAAAATGTGAAGATGTAGGCAACAGGGTTAGGATAAGAATTATGTAATTGTGAGATAAAATGTATAAATGCTTTCCAGTAAATTATTTTTTAACACCACATAAGAATACTGTCATTTTCTCATTTGTATTAAATGTATTTAAAAAAATCCCAACAACTTCCCACAACTATTTTCCCAATATAAATACATGAAATCATCACTCTTAGGACTGAGGCACTATCTTCAGGGAAAATATCATTCCATTTATTGCCGCTCCTTTCGTGCAAGGAACAAGCTAATTGTGGACAGCAAGGATTGACTTCCAAAAGGAGAAAAAAAGAAAAACCTCTGCAGATTTCATAACAATGGTTCTTTTTGCCCATTTTTAAAAACTTTCTTTTACTTCTGTTTTCATTTTGAATGCACACTTTAATGTGTTCTACTGAGCTATGAAACTACTTTCTTCAGGTCACTGGGGAGGAATTGACATTCTTGCAGATGCATGTGATCTAGCTACTTAGTTACCGAAAGAAGAATTGAGAATGCCTTGCTAGTTGCATGCATTTGTATTAAAAATCAAATATATCTTTGAACTAACCACTTTTGCATTGTCTGACAGATACAGAGGCACTTATGCTGAAAGCACTAAACAGAAGCCTCTCTGCAGACGCAGACAGACAGGCTGCCCTCAGCTGTATTAGGGACTGAGATGAGATTAGGCACCCACAAGTGACTGAGGGCTAAAGTTGCCGTGTGAGCTGTTCACTTGCTTTCATGTCACTGTTTTGAAATACAAAGTCCCCATCTGTTATATCTCAGAGGAAGGAAGACAAGTGTGTATATGCAGAAGTCCCGGGAAGGGCTTAATTTATCAAGCAAATGAATTACACATAGAGAATGATGAGATCAGTTCATAGTCAAGAAACAGTGACCATCTCTTTTGTGTAACATAAGGGCTAGAGCATCAACTCAGCAGTGGAAAACCTAGGACTGAATTTGTATCTGTTAAAGAGACTTGAATCCTGAACTCCCACTTCACAAAAGCGTGTCATGACCATCAGGGTACAAGCCATTCTAAGCTGACAGGGTGAACAATTTAATGTGTGACAATATTCCTCTGTGTAGGAAGGAGCACTGGAATCAGGGTCTGGAGGCATCACAGAAAAGCAAGTAGAAGCCTGAGTGCAGACATTCATGGGGATGTTACTGGAGGAGAAGGGATGCTCCTGGGGTTGCCTATGTGTTTTATGCTAAGGACTTACTGGAAGGAGTGCATCAGCAGCACGAGCAAGCAGGATCACACCAGAACAGCAAATCCACAAAGGAATGATTTGATTTTCTTATCAATATAAAAATGCCACTTGAAATGTTTACTTACACATTTACATGACTGTTGTCCTAATCAGACGCCCTCTGAATTTCATGAGCTTTTCCATTCATTTTGATAGGGTAATGTTAAGCTCTAAATTTAAAATTGCCTGTGCCTCTGTCAAATAAGTGTTGTATTACGTTTCAAACAATGTTTACCACTCACTGATGATATGAGTTGTCATTTTGATTACAAAAAGAGGCTCTACAGGGATCTGCTAATAGTAGCTCTAATAAAGAGTCAAACCATAAAAGACCAGAAGGACTCAATATAAATTATAATTGTGCTTTAATTTACAATTGTTGTCTTACAAAATGTTCTCTAAGGAATCTTTTCAAAATAAGTCATCCATGCAGCCATTCTTAAAGGAAAAGTTCCTCTGTGGCAGAATGAAGTACTGTGTTTTACCTGTGGACAAGAAAAAATGCTCAAATTTATAATTGCTTTCATTAGTAATTCTTTTTCAGTAATTCTGTTTATAGTGCAGTGCAAAATAAAATATTTGCAATACCAAATAAGACATTTAGGACTCAAGAGTTTATAGGAACTGTAAGTTTAATTCTCTTTCTCAGTAAAACATGGTCTCTTCCTTTACTGCATCTGGGAGCAATACCACATTAACCCCAGGCAGCATCAACCATAAAGTTAAAGTGACAGGACTATGTTCCTCAAGGGAGGATGTGAGGATGCTTCTTACATTTGCATCAAAGATCAAAGCACAATTTGTGATGGGTGCTGACTGAATGTACAAAATTCAAAGGACATTTAAGGCTAATAGCTCTAATTAGTGGTTTACCAGACTGTTTTAATGGCAGAATAGGAATGTCATATAGCATAACATAAAGAAGGCAGCCCCTGTAGTTGGCACTAAATGAAAATCTGAATTCAGCCAGTAACCTACCTGCTAAATCAGCTTTTTTTTGCTGTTGTTATTCTGCTATTTTTTATCTTTTTTTTTTTTTTTCTTTTCTTTTTTACTATGGAATAAGATTAAAATGAAGATTTTTTTCTTTTTTTTTTTTTTTCAACATATAGCACCTCTCACCTTTCAAAAAAGTAAGAGCAACTTTAGACTATGAAAATAATTTTCAGAGTATGGCAAGGGGTCTATGCATTATCAGACAAGTGAGAATTTGTCATTAATTGTAGGAATGGGCAAATCAAATCCTGTCCACAGTTTATTAATAGTGGTCCTACTCCAGCTGGGTGCTGACCACCAGCAGTGTTTGCTGCAGTCTCTTTTCCTGACTCCTCTCTTTCTCTCAATGCACTAGGAAAGTAAACACAGGTATTAATATTTAGACTGCAGACAAGAGATCATGCTGTTTTAAATCATCCTATTATCATATTTATTTCTTCTTGTCTGTATTTCCAATGGTGAATTTAACTATCTGCTATTTTATGTAATTTCTCACATAAAGCCTCAATTTAAGAGGTTCTACAACTAGAAGTAAAACACTTAAAAAATACACACACTAGGATGGATAAAATGACTCTTCGTTCCCATCTGTTGCTTATGCAATTTAAAATGATGTACACTGAAAGTAAGTCTATTTAATACTTTGAATTTTCACACAAGATTGACCCAAAGAGGTATTATATTTTTTCCTGTAATTATAATACATACAGAAAAAAATGAGAAATCAATGACTTTTTTTGTTGCAGTTAAAAATTTGGTTTTTAAAATGAAAAAAAAAGAAAAAAAGGCTTAGAGAAATGAGAAGAAAAGGAATTGGTTATGACCACAGTGTAAGTAATGTAATATAATATATCTAAAAACATACTTATGTCTTTCTCTGTTGGCCAACATCTGACTTACCTTTTTCTACCTGTAAGATTTCCTAACCTCTGAGCTCAGGCCAGGTAATACTTTGGGAATGGACAGATATGCTTAGAAAGAAAACCTAATACCAGATGTCCCCGGGGATGTTGTGAAATGAGTGTATGTTTCAAAAGGAAAGACACAAATAAAGGCAAAAAGTGAGCATTTAGCCTTTGGCTTTTGAATTGGCATAGCTGGACTGGCAGAACTGAGCTGCTTGGACATTTTGAAGGTGGACATATGAAATTACACATGCCAGGAGCTGGGATTCTGGGTTTGGAAGGTTTGCTGAATACTTCTTGAAACAAATGGAATATTTTTCATAACCAGTCAACTGAAATAATGTAGATTTGTTTAATTTTCCCCGTAGAAACAATGAGCCCATGGTAAAGTATGGGATTGGTGTGGAGTGGCACCAGTATATAGCAATCTCTTCCTGATCTGAATACTCAAGAAAGAGTTCATGTGGGAGGCTTGGGACATCCAACAGAGCAGCCCTTATTTCTAGCCATTTCTCTGCATTTCTGCAACAGGGTTTTTCTCTAACTCAACACAGTCTGTGTGATATTTTATAGCAGATTTTGATGCTTGTGCTTCACTGGATGCTAAATTTTCTTATTAACACTGAAAATATAACCACAGAAAAGAATAGTTTTTGGATCTCTCTTGCTCACCTCATTAAAAGCTGTACAGATATCAGAACATTGCTCTTATGGGAGATCTGAAGGTGTGCATTAATCTTTTAATTAATAATTTAAAAGAGAAATTATTCTCTTTGTGCATATGAGCTTATTCTTAGCAGGGTGATCAAAATGAAATGCAAAGGACAAAAAAAGCAGGTCTGAAATAGCTGGCACAACATGTTATACCTGTGGATAGAGTTCAAATATGTTCTGTATGCAATTAAAATTCTTTATGACTTTGTACAAGAGCTTATTTAGGAAGACTGGCATCAAGAAATTACATGAGCCATTTGACTTACCATATTCTTATGCATATAGTAATCTTTGAAAGGTTTCCATTAGACTGGGTGTTCAGAATTAACAGTAGTATTGCCTCTCATTTCCAACTGTAGCCACAATATTACATTCTAATGTATTTTTAAAGACAATTTAAAGCATTTTTTATCAATTCCATTCAATTCAGCCCATTGAATTCTTCTTAAAATATGAATGTTATTTTTTTATACTGCCTTTATAAATACTGTCAGAGAAGCAAGTATTGATGTAAAGATTGGGAACAGTGCCTTGCTGTTTATTTATTGATGTGAGATGGTCCAAATTTTCTTATGAACCGATGGCTCCTTCCTGTTGTAGTTCCAGGCTCAGTTATGGTTTAGGAATGAACCAGCTGCCCATAGCCCTGAGTGCACTTTTTCCTTTTATCCTTTCAAGGTGACTTTATTAACTATGTCTCCAGACACAGATGAAGCAGGAGCAGAGGGAAACAGGGAGTGGAGAAGAATTTTAGCCAGCCTGTAAGGCCATAAGCACAAGTTGGTATGCTACTACTTGTTAACTGGTTCAGAAATCTTATGGAGGTCCAGTAGCTAATTTCACTCAGTTAATACATACCTAGGCACATGGTCATGAAAATCAAGATGGTAATGCTTTTCTCCACACTGAGTACATTTATTCACAGAAATAAAAAATATCTTTGATCAAAGCCACCTAAAGACTGTATTAAGTACAGCTACTGGAGGTACCTTGCTTAATTGTATCAGCTGTCATGGATTTTTAGGCTAAGAAAGTGACAGTGGAAAGGTTAATGTCCACAACTGCTGAATGCCTACTTGCTAGCTTAAGAGGAGGCTTAAATTTACAGCTGTCACACATGGGAACATTGGAGTGATATCAGTCCCTTCCTCTGTTCCCTCTCCCTGCTTACAAACTTTATAAAATAAAGAAAAAAGTAATAATGAAGAACTATCTTTGCACAAGAAATATGGGCCAAAATGCAGTAGAGCCTACATCATTATTTTTAGTAAAGCACTCTGACTGTTTTTGTTCTGAAAACACTTATGACTAAGAATTGACCTCTGTGTGAAGTGGAAGAGCCCTGCTGATACTGGATTGATGCTCTCCATAGGAATGTGAGCTGCAGAGTTTTGGTCACAAAACAAGCTGCCATTAAGGGCTTTTTTTATTTTTTTTTTTCCTCTGTGTGTGTGTCTCAAGAGGCTAGCTGCTAAATTAAAAGCTGTGATTTGTTTTCAAAGTGGAGATGGAACTGTATCTACTAATTTCAATATAACTGCTTATGCTGTTGAGTGGGTTGTGTTTGAGGTGTTTGTAACATTGCAGGGTGATCGTTCTGCAGCAGACTGACAGAAGACTGCTTATACCAATTAGGCACTGCTTCTTTAGCTTAGAAGGGGAAAACTGGATGTATTGATTTCTTCTTACGTTTAGGATCCAGTGAATGAAAACCATACCTTATGCATCCTGGGATCTATGCCTGACCTAAGCAGACAGGAGAAAACTGTAACAAATTCAAGAACAAAACAGCCTGTTAAGGATTCAGTTTTAAAAGGGAATTGAAATATCTCTGTCAGCTGACAGAAGTGTCTGAACACTTAATGATCCTAGTTTTGACTCTATAGAAGAGTTATCTTACAAACAGCCAGGAGCTTAAGTTTGCTCTTGCTTAGTGTTGGCTTTCCTGACTTCTAAGGAACTAATAGGCAAAGGGAGGAATTGAACCTGCTTGAAAAGTTGAATCTATTAAAATTGGTAGAATGCATAGTTGTCTTATCAGAAGTGTATTTATAGCTCTGCTTCTAATAGGAAAGATGAGAAATTATTTAAAAAATAAAATGAGGACTTGTACTGGTGCAGTCCTGAGGGTGTTTTGTTACATGTATAGTTAGAGCAGGACACAGCACTGTTGACTGTCATTTAGTTGATCCTAGCCTGTATACCTCACTGTCTTAGGTTCATAAAAGCATTTATATGATGTGAGCAATTGAAATGAAGTCCAAGCTTGCATTGTTTTAGATTTAGGGGTGGTTTATATTAACATATTTTTACTATTCATGGAAATGAGACAGGAAAAACTCCTGTGTTTTGCTCACCTCATTGAACTGGGCAATAACCTCAAATCTATCTGTAAGCTTATTCTGCATATTTTCATAAAGTTTGTGAATTCAGTAGAGAAGATACTGTGTACAGTGCTTGTAGTGATGTTTCCACATGCAAGTATGCATATGGCTTGCACCACAGGTAGAAATGGATCTTTTCTCTGGGTTAACCACATGGTTCATGAAATGGAGGCAAACACTGGAGGAAACTACAGCTAGAGTTCTTTACTGGCCCTTTCAAACTGTAGTATATGGATGTTCTTTTAGTCCTCCCCAGAGATTTGTAAGCACGTGCCAGAAATAAACAGCTGACCTAAGGGAGAGAATTCTCCCCTGTGCATCTGCTTGGGTTATAGGTTTATGGCAGTAACGAGTTGTGGAAATCAATCTTTTGTAATCTCTGCCCTTTATGCTTTACTCAGAGGGCTGCTGTCACATCTATAAATAATCCATTTGTGGATCTGCTTGAAGATAAAAGAGGCTGGCATGCAAAAAAGCTTTGCTGTGCTCTCCATTTACTTATCCAAAAATGAATGCACAAAACCTGGCGTGTTTTGAGTTCACCTTATTGATTTAAATGTTCCTTCCTACAAAATCCTGTTAATGCAGATTGCATTTTCAAGAAAGGGCTTACAGTGCAGGCAAGACTTAAAAATTTATTTTGCCTATAAAATTCTAACAGAATAAACCTGTCCAGTTCTATCTTGTAAGCAAGGACCTGGTGAATAGAGGCAACACAAAGGAAATGTAACAATTTGGAGGTACAGCTGTTTATGTGTGTGTACTATATTTCCTCAACGCTGTGCAAGACAAAGGAGAAAGGAAGGGTGGAAACACTTATATCGTGCTTAATGTTTTCTATAGCTCATTTTTCCATCTTCAGCTGCGTGGACTAATTGAAAACTATCAGTCCTAAATTGGAAAAAGAAATAAACTCTATTAGCACGGATCCCTTTGCAGAAATGCCAGCATTATATGATGAGCTCATTATCTTTTTTTGCATTAACACCACATATTTTGAGGTCTGTTGTTCATCTGCCCCATTGTGCTCCCTCCTCCTTGTGCTCCTGTGGTAAATTCACTTTCCCTTAGTAGTGGCCGGTCCAGTGGAAAAATAGCCTGATAGATAATAAACAGGTTTCACAGGCAGGACAGCTTCTCCCTTGCTGCCTTTGCTCTGTTCTCTTGGGAGAGAAGTTCTCCCTGTGTATTTTGGTGACAAGCCATGGTTGGAGGATATTATTTATAATTTAGAAGGTTTTTATTGTCCCTTATCTTTAGGGCCAAGAGTGTCCCATAGGAAGTCCTCCATGTCTTTGCAGTGAACCAGAGAAAGCTGAAGAGCCCTGTGACTAGACACAGAGCAAGGGAGGGTAAGACTATTACACTCCAGAATTACAGCTCTCCCCTTGTGGGTGGTGAAAGGCAGGGAAACCTGTATCTGGCATTCTCACTGCTGATTGAATTGACATTCTGATGAGTCTGCTGTTTTCACTATTCTATGGATGCTGTATCTCTGTGGAAACAGTATTTGTCATTTTACTGAGGCAATACAGACTTCTTATGATGCAGGAATTAAACTCTTCTCCACCACTGCCTTTGCGATTCTCAGCTTGCCTGTTTGACTATCCTCACAAACCTTTGTGTTATAATTTCCTGCTTTAGGTCTACTTAGGAAGACATCTTGAAAGCTATGTTAATATAGGGTCTCTGATTATTATAGGTCACTTCTGTGAGGTATATAAGCCTGCATTTAAAACTGAAAGTAAAAAAACCCAGATAATGTAGCTGCTAAATGCACCTTTTCCATTAGTGGGTAAGGGCTGAAAATGCCATGTAATCAAAAACTAGTGGCTTCTGTGAATCATGGCAGAGCTGAGAAGACACTGAGTTTGAGCCACAGTGCTGTGAGATATCTCCTCCTGTTTTCAGTTTGATTCTTACCTGCTGTTTTGGGTACCACTGTTGCTCTTGGCACAGTTAAGATCAGTACTTTTAATTAAGTGGATGTCCTCAAGTTTCACTGACTTTTGAGAAGAGTTTAATTTTTGAAGGAGCTTTTAGAAATGTACTGATTGGTGTAGCAACAAGGAGGGAAAATTATTTACTGCAAAAGAAGGAAGAAAGAAACAAGGATGCCTTTAAGGCTGACACAATGAAAAAGATGATGCAGTAAAATGGCAAGTACAGTGATGACTGCAGTGAGGATCCAAATTATTCAGGATGATAAACTGGCTTGAACTACACTCTGTGCTTTGTGAAAGTGTATTGAAAACATTCATTTGTTTCTATTATCCTAAGTCCTGATGAGAGCTCCATAGAAGTAATTGGATTTGCCATTGTTAGGATGGCAGCCGCACTGTCACCCTGCATAACTATTGTGTTTAGCTAATGTTGTGTTGCGATTACCATCTTGTCAGGGTGGTCTTTCTTCACCCACAGCATTCTTCACAGCAGTCAACTTCAACCAAGTCTGATTTCAGTTTTCTTTCCACTTGGATTTTTGCTCCCTTTAACCTTGTCAAAGCTGAACCAAGTGCCTGACATACTGCACGGGTGATTGCCTTCCAGAGAAGAGTATCACAGATACATTCCAGGCTTGGACAAAGCGTTCCTGTTTGATGAGAGGTCTGAAATTTAAAAGAACACCTTACAGAATTTTAAATAAGCTTTTAGGACCTATGTTTTAAAAATATTTGCTTTATTTCCCTGTTTGTGGTGGGCTTGTTCCTTTTAACATCCTTGGGAAGTATGAAAATGGTCACTGGTCATGTGCCTCACCTATAGCAAACACTGTGATTCAGCAAGCTATCAATCCCAGAGAAGCAAACATTGGGCCATGAAAACCAGGAATCATATCTGATAAGAGCAGCTGAAACAGTATTGAAATAGATGAGAGAAACTGGGTAACGCAGAAAGAATTTACAAAGAATGCACTTTCCAAATCTTCCTTTGGTACTGTGAATTGAAGGCCGATGTCATTAACACCATAAGCAGCTCCATATTTTAGAAACTATTTGAGTCTGCTTGCGTGCAAGCACAAAACTGATAAACAGGCAAATATATGCTAAAATTGAACTATTTGTAGGAGCCACAAAATGCCTTCATAAAACTCCTCTCCCTCATTAACCAGCTCACCATTCTTTCTTGCTCAGTATGTATAGATGGTTGCTCCAGGTTTGCTAACTTAAGAGATATTTTAGACCTCTGTGAAATGCTGGAATTAGTGAGTTCTGCTAAACACAGTTCTGTGTAAAGCTGTCAGGAGGCTTAATACTGACTTGAGAAAAATTAGAATTTCAATCCCCATTTTCAGCTACAACAAGAAGGATATTATTGATATATTAGGATAAGCTGCAGCTAAGTACTTTTAAGTATTTGATGTTGATTTAAAACTGAAACTCCTAAACCATGTGGAAGTTCATTTAGCTTTTGTCTTGATCTTTTGGAATATTTAGTATAGTTACTGGTTTTAATGACATACTCACCTGAAGTAACTGTTTAGAGACCTCATACTTCAGAGACTATGTAATATCTAATAGTTCACTAACATCTGGAAATAGAAGACAACTGTAAAGGCTCTAGACAAACATATCTTGCTTTACTGTTGACTTAATTAAGAGAGACATATGGAACTTCATGTTCCTAAAGGAATGTGTTGGACTGCAAATAGAAATGCAAAATGAAGAAATCCAAGCAGTTAATTTCCATGCTGCATTATGAGATTAGAAATATGCTGATCTGAATAGGAACTGTAAAAATGCATAATGCCTTTTGACAGAGATCATAAATCATGGGTTTTTCAGGCTATTAAAACAAATTCCATCCATATTGGTAGAGTTGCTTTTAAAATACTTGTGTTAACTAATGGCTTGTGATATGTTTCGAAAAATATGGCCTCCCTTCCCAAATTATTCATGTTATTTCAATAACCTAATTTAATACCCAAATGTATAAAGAAACCCTCATTTTTTTCTTTTTAAATGTGAACAATTTAAATATATTGAAATATAAAGTATAATGCTGAAGATAAAACCTGTATATGCAATGATAGTGTGATAGTATCCACAAGGCAGTAAATCAGAGATGTAAAAACAAGTATTTATGTGTTTGCTTTTTTTGGTTTGTTTGGTTTTTTTTTTTTGTTTGTTTGTTTTGTTTTTGTTTGGTTTTGGGGTTTTTGTTTGTTTGTTTTTTGGTTGTGTTTTTTTTTTGTCTGGAATTAATTATGTGCATTGTTTCGATTTTGGTTTTGTTTAGATTTAAAAACATTTTCAGATAAATTATTCTGGAAAGGCTACATAAAAAGTTCTGACTCTGATAGTCTTACTTGTTCAGAATCTTATTTTGAGTAATACTTTCCTCTGAAACCTATTAGTTAAGTATTACTCAGTAATAACAGTATCAAAATTTTCTCCATTGATTGCGCAGAACATCTTGCATGACTGAAGACTGTTCACATGAGAAGAAGACTTGCAATGTTTAACTCCTTCTTCAGGAAATTGCAAAGAGCAGGGAATCCTGAAAGCCTACTGAAAGGTACTACAATAGTCACCCTTTTTTCCCTCAAAAATGAAAAATTAAAAAAGGTTTTGTGTGGGTTGTTGGAAAGGAGACAATGTTACTTAAAATGATAGTCTGTTTCTCTGGGAGTTCATGTTTGTAATAACAAAGACTTCATTGTAAAAATGAATCTTTGTTAACAAAAGAAGATTAAAACTTATTTTTAGGGGCAAAGAAAAAGGAAGGAAGGAAAGAATTATCCAGTTCAATATCTATACATATGAAGATGGCATTTACAGACTTCTGTTTTGTTGTTGGCTTTTTTTCCCCATAAATGTGAAAACATTTTACAAAAGCTTGAGTAACATTAACTTGCAATTAAACACTGAAAAATAAGTATGTATTAGTACCACTTCTTTATAGAATAACAGAGCAGGCACTGACACTTCCTGGTGTTACACACAAACTCATTATCAGAGCAATGAAAATAACTAAAACTTCATTTCTTGTCATTGTTTTTATGCATGTAACCATAGTTTCTACAATGTGATTGAAATCTGAGGTTAAAAGTGGCAAAAGACAGACAAAATGAAGTAAAAATTTTGTATTTCAAGAGAATGAAGTCTTACTTCAAGGAAAATTTATGTTGAAAAGTTGCATTTTGTGATGGATTCAGCTTTTTTAGAGGCTCTTGGGGCACTGAATTTGTGGCACTGTGTTCAAAACAGTACCTGAGTTAATGAAGGCTACTCTAAATAAAATAGTACATAAGAATATCTGGGAATAAAACAGTCTACAAGACTACCCTGCATTTGAGATACAGATTTATAAAAGCATACCTGTTTTTCTAAAGAAAAGGGTAAAACTGCAACAGACCTATCTGCTGGCTAGAAAGAAAGAAAAGCTTCAGCTGGCAGGGTTCATAAAGTTAGTGACCTACCTCCAGTTTTATGTTCTCTCTTAACACACAATTAAGTTTATAAATGCTCTTAGCTGGGGGACAGGATCTCAGACTCAGAAAAAGGAGCCAGGGGACACTGTATTGGTGGCATAGGCAGAAAACAGAGCAGCTATGGGAGTCACTTCTCTGCCTACCTTTATTGCATGATCCAGACCAAAGCTTACTGGTATTTCCAGGAAAAAAGAAGAGTGAGGACAAATGGCAAACCTGTCTTTTTTCCTTTCTCCCTTCTCTTTCCTTATCCCTTCTCTCTCTGTTCGTGGGGCATTTTATAAGGAAATTTAATCTCATGAGGTGTTTCTTGGTTAATGCAAATGGTTGGTGTGGCACATGACAACGCAGATCCATGGATTTCAACCACCTAGTGGCTGAGAACCTGGGTGCCTACAATCTTCAGACATTAATTTCTATCCTGACTGATAGATACCACTTACATTACTGCATTACTGTTGTGGTGGTTTACATTTTCCCCGCTCTCCTTAGCCATCAAGTCAAGCTTACATTCTCTTTTAGCAACTCTTTTTTCAGCAGCTAAATCTTAAAAGCCTGCCCTGGTACCTAAATACATATTTGTAGAGATCCTGGGGTGCCTCAGGAGGAAATGTCACCCCTCTGACATTTCCTGTTTCAGGCAAAAAAAGAAAAGTGGCTTGGGGAAAAAAATGTTTGAGTGTCATGAAGCAGCTGGAGCTCACAAGAAAATGTTTTCAGCTAGACCAGAGTCTATCACCAATAGTTCCTGGCAGAATAAACTACAAGAAATGCAATGTCTGAGAGTCAGCGCCTGAACCCCCAATACAATGATCTCCCCTACTTCAGCCTGGTAGGTGCTACCAGGAGGTGCTATAGCCTTGTTGGTCTTTTTCAGCTGTTTCTTCCAGACTGGTAAACTGCCTCCATTTTCCACTTTCTCTCCTTAGGGTGAGATTTTTTTAACCTGTTTGGCAATCATTGCATGCACAGGGTGACTCCTGAAAGAGTTAAACACAGAGGAAATGGAGGTTTAGAGATTTTGCAACACTAATCTTAACTTCAGCACAGCATGAATGCAGTTTAATTGATTATATTGCTGTCTATCTGTTACCTAATATGTCCTGTCTTCCTTAGCTTTTTTAATACCTCAGAACGCATTTAGTCTATTCTCGATAACTGAAAATATCCTTAGATTTAGGATTTTAGAATTACATTTAAATAAGAATATAAATTGTTTAGGGGGAGAGAGTTTTCTCTGATATTCTCTGATTGTAGTTTATGACTTCTCTACCTCTAAAGCTGATTTTAATATTTTTCATTAAATCTCGTATATTCTTTCTTCCCAAGAGCCCTGCCTCTTCATTATAACCATTTCCATCAATGACAAGATCAGAGAGCATTTTTAATGTTAAATAGGATAGAAGGGTAGAAATTAGTACTTAAAGGGTGAAACCATTAGTATTTCTGAGTGCTTCTATGTATTCATCACTGCCTGATACAGATCAGTATTAATAATGGGAGCAGCCAGACATAATCCATCTGCTGGATATTCCTTTTCTCTCTGTGCAGTGACTGCCTTGTCTTCTTTCTCAGACACTGCCTGCTCCAGTTTCCAGACAGGAAATCCAGACATGGCCATTCATCAATGCTGCTATAATCTGTCTGATTTTATTAGCTTTTGAATTTTATCATCAAAATGAAAAGGAAAGGGGGGGTGAGGGGGGAGGAGAACCCAGCAGTATGTTTCTCCCATACCTATGAATTATTCTCAATACAGCAGATTGAGACCAGACAAAAATTAAGAATTGAAAAGGTACCTGGCAAATTAACTCAGCACTAGCTCACGTCTTTTATTTTTAAGAGCTCGATCTTTTTATTTCTTCAACAAATACATGTGATGTGCAGCAGTCAGTGTTTGTGGTTGATTGTTTTTCCGTCATTTAAGATTTCATGGCTGCATATTGAAAATTCCATACAGTTGTGAGACCTGTCTAGGATTGCATCTTGTTTTGTAAAGCAGACCTAAACAGCAGCTTGAAATCGAATTGTTTGGAGCTGCTGTATGCAGTGAGACTTTCCAGTGCCTGTTGGCCAGTTGGATAAATCATAGCTGGAATACCTAGTTGAGGGAAGGAATGTTAGATTACATAGAGACCACCCATTCTGACAAATGGAGAGAAAGCAGGAGTGGACTAAAGCCTTTGACCTTGGGTTAATGATTGGACTCGATGTTCTTAAAGGTCTTTTCCAATCTAGGCAATTCTGTGATTCTGTGATCTTTTCTGGCAAAGTGGCACAAACCGTTTCAACCCAGGGCACCACAACAGGAAATCACTGAAGGGGATTGCCTATTTTAGTTGCATTTACTCCCCGTATCCAGTTTATCATGAGTCAGAGAGGGTAAAATTTAGGTTATGAGGAAATGTCTACCTTGGAGCTGTGAGGAAATAATAAGATTTTCTCAAGGAGTACAAGTTCTTTGAGCCTCCTATAGACATTCTGCTGTGGCAGTCTAGATGGAAGATGAGTGTGGATTCACAGAAATGTGGTGTGTGAGCAAAATGAAGGATTCACTACTCATTGCCCTTTGCAGGACTGCACAGAAGTGAAGGAGTACTTGCTTTTTTATACCTTGTACTGAGCAGCAGAATAAATATAAGTACTTTATGCTCCTGCATGATTTTCTTAGGGGATTTTTAACAATTGTGTGCCATCCACTAGTGTAGGCACCAGGAGAAAATGATCCAGAGGTGGTGTGGTACTTCTTTATTGGCACAGTGAGTTGCTGGAGGGTTGAAGATGTGCATGGTAAAACTTCCATCTTATGCTCTGTTCACTGGCCTAGTCTTTCCCCATGCTGCATAAAAAACATTGCTTAAACTATACTAATGCATATCTTTGAAATATTATCAGCATATTATATTAGGTTTTAAGTCACATCTTGCATCCAAGAATGCTAAGTAAGTGTGTTGATAGACAAATAAATGGAATGTTGAAGTGTTTGAAGTATTCCTCAATCTGAAAAATACAAGCACAAGTTTAATCAGTTTTATGGAATATACCCATCACTTAATATTTGACTGAGGTGACAGACTATATTTGCCTCAGGTAGCCTAGATAATAGTTTATTCTTTGCTTTCTGATGAGAAAGAGAGTCACATACATAGGCCAGTAATGTATTGATAATTTTTATACTCAACTAAATCTTTAGGAGTTTGTGCATATTAATAGTCTAAGCAATTCACAATAATTTTAATGAGATCTGTATGTATTACTACAAGAAGACAACTGCTCCTCCAGGAAGTCACTTGAGTTACATCTAACTACAATTAAGTATAAATAAGGCTATTAACACTTCATTGGCTCAGATGTGTTCATGCGTAGTGTAGATTTTGGGGCAGAGACTTTGCTGTATTTTTAAGTGCTGGTGCAAATGGTTATAGGTTCAGACATTCTCATACAAATGACAATTTGGGATTTGGAAGAATAGAATGTACGGATCAGCAAGGATCTAAAGCTTTACTACTGAAAAATTATATGCAGTTCTAGCTGAAGATGGATTTAAATATGGATCTGTTTTCAGATGTATGCAACTTTTAAAAAGTGGTTAACCTTCAGAAAGAATCCACAGCTTTTTTCATAGCTCCACAGCTCCATTCAAAGTACTTTCAGTAACTTTATATGCTATTGGTCTGAGACAGAAAAGGTACTTTTAGTATTTTAGTGTAGCTACACATTCAAACAAATATCATTATCTATTCCTTTGCATACAGAGGCATATAGAAACATCTAGATAAATACAGTTGAATAATCAGGCACTTCAATGTGTGTAAATAATAAAGACCATTGGATCTTTTGATGTTGTTTGACCTGTATGAACAAAGTAATCAACAAAGCAATATTTGCCATAATTTTCACTTGGAAAACAAAACATGAAGCTGTACATACTAAATGTACATTATTGGTCAACTTCTATGAGCATTTAAAGGTAGTTTGACTGCTCATACCTGCCTCCAAAATTCTGCATTGTTATTTATTTGTATGGCATTTAATAGATAACACTTAGCAAAATTAACACTGCCTTGAAACTGTGGAGTAAACTGGAAAGCAAAGGACATTCCTCTGGAAAATGTTTACTCCATGGAGCTGTCCATCTGTTTCATCTGTTGAAGTCTTGATCTTTAGAAGCAACATAAGAGTAATAAATTAACTTTCAAAAACATGTTTATTCAGTTCTCCCTCTGCAGGATATTTGAGCACCAGCCCAGTACACATCTGCTCTCTTATGTGGAGATGTGAACATTATGGAACAGAATCTGGAAAAGGCATCAAATTACTGTCTTTGAAAAGAGGCAGATTAATTTTGGAATTTTCTTGATTCCATGGTGAAATTATAGCATTCAAAAGTGGAATGATGATTGTGGTCTTTTTCCAGAATGATATATAGCAGTCTGTAGTAGCAGCATTGCTATGTGGTTTGCTGGTTCTTCTAAATTCACTTTGCATTATAGTGTTAAGTGCCATTACTGTGGCTTTACTGATTTTGCACTTCAGTATGGTATGTGGAACAGAGAAGTAAGTATTCTATCAGTAGAGCTCAAAGCAGCTTTTGCAGTACTTGATGTGTCTGGCATCTTTGTATGTCTGTAATTCTGTAGGGAAATGTACAGTGAAGCCTCTATAAAGACTCTGAAGTTTTGTATTGGCATAGCACAGATCTACAAACAGTGGAATTGTACATTTATATAAGCCATGCAAAAAAAAATGGAGCCTATAAGAGAGAATTCTTTCTGTATTTCCAGTTCCTCATTTTTGGAAACCCAAGAGCTGTTCCGTTGCAGTTTACCCAAACTGGAAATACAGAAAGCATAATTATTTGGAATATAAATCCCAATCAAGAGATTGAGGATTTATTTCAAAGATCATACAGTTAAAAACTCAGACTTTGTAGGTTCATAACATAGCCATCTACCTGTGGGGTAGAACCTTCTCATGCAATGGCTTTGTCCTATGTAGAAAGTAAGAAACTCGGATCTTTTTGCCTTAACTTGTTCAAAACCTACCCTTGTCTTTCAGGAGTCAACTCTAAATATCACGCTGCAATCTCTTCACAGAGCTTGCAGCCTGCACATCTCTTCTTGGAGTTAAAAAAAAAAAAAAAGTGATATTCATGGCAAAAGAAGGAAAGGAAGAAAGTAAGTGCTTGTGAAAAAGAGCACCTGTCTTTTAATTCTGTTCTTAGCAAAGTCTTCTGTGGTTGAAGAGCAGTAGGTTACGCATCTTGCTCCAAGGACTGCTGCTTATAACTGAAGTAACATCACTGCTCCAGCAGCTCTATTTTGAAATAAAACAGTGCTTTCTAAGGAAATGAATCTATCCAGGTTATCAGAAGTGTGCTCTGAAAAAGCCTACCTGTTATTATGAATTTAGTACCTGGATAAAAGAGTAATTGTGTTACTGAAAATGCTTTTAGAACTGTAAAAATACTTAACAGGATTACTAAAGGCTATTTGAAGTATTTACTGCCTATGTTTTGGTTTTAAGCTATAAGTAGAGGTGAAGGTCAAGGTATTACAGTGCATACATTAGAAAACACTTTAAAAAATATGATTGTTATATTCATTGTCTTTGTTATAAGCTAATTTAAAAAACCATTCATGTCCCTTTATGGAAAAAGGTATTTGAAGCAATAGGAACCTCTAATCAAAGCAGATGGACATTGTCATATATGAGGGAGTGTGTAAGACTAATAGTTTGGAGTACATAGATAGAGGGTTTTTCAAGGTATTGTTTCTATTAAAGAAACTGCCTGGTTGTAGTGGTTTGACCTTGGCTGTCTACCAGATGCCCATCCAGCTGCTCTCTCATTTCCCCTCTTCAAAAGGACATAGGGAGAAAATAAGATGGAAAAGCCTGTGGGTCAAGATAAAGACAAAGAAATCACTTACCAATTACTCTCACAGCAAAACAGACTTGACTTGGGGAAAATAAATTTAGTTTATTACCATTTAAAGTAGATTTGGATGGTGACAAAGACAGAAATTAATACACCTTTCCTCCTCTCTCTGATTTTTTTGTAGTCTCAACTGCACTCCTTTGTTCTTCACTCCTTGACCTCCTCCCCCTCTTTGAGTGAATGGGGAATAAGTGTTATGGTCAATCCATAGCAGTTCCTCTCTGCTGCTCCTTCCCTCTCACATTTTTCCCTGCTCTACTGCAGTTCCTCTTCACAGGCTGCAGTTCTTCCTCAGACATTTACCTTCTATTGGGTCCTCTGTGGGCTTCACCTGCTCCACTGTGGTCTCTACATGGGCTGCAGGGGAATCTCTGCTCCTGTGCCTGGAGCACTTCCTCCCCTTCTCCTTCTCTAACTTTGGTGTCTGCAGGGCTGTTTCCCATACTTTTTTTTCTTCACTCCTCACTGACATGCAGCATTTTGTCCTTTGTTAAATCTGTTTCCAAGAGAGGCCACCATCTTGCCAAGGAGTTCAGCTGTGCCCTCGGGTGGGTGTGTTGGAGCCAGCTGGAACTGGCTGTGTTGAGCATGACGCATCCTTGGCTTCTCATCACAGAGGTGGCCCCACAGCCCACCATTGCCAGCATCTGCACCCAGTGCACTGGTAATCAAGCAGGAATAGCACAGATAGGTCACAGAAAGCAGAAAAAAATGAGGACACAGCTATATAAGAATACCCACTTATAGGATCATAGATGCAGTTTTGCTGGGGTTGTCAGGCAGATATATATTTTTTGCTTTTACAGGAAACTCCATGATCACATGAAGCTGGTGGCGTGACATCATCTACCAGCAATCTAACCTGCATCAATTCAACAAAATTTGTAACTTTAGAAAGGGATGGGGATGAAAATTAATCTGGTGATATGCCCAGCACATATACTTTGTGGTAGATACTCAAGCACCTATGAGTTTCTTTCTTGGAGAGAGGAAGTCATGCATCAGGGCACCATCAAGAGCACCCTACTTCCAGTGAGGAGGTAAGGCCTCTACAGAGTGCTCATCTGTCTGCCCATGCATGGTTTTCATCTAGGATCGACAGCTGCAGAAAGCTTTGTTTCTGGTCAACATGTAGTGTGGACATAGGGGCCTAGGACCAGTGGGCAGCAGCAAATCAACACCCAAGCCTACCTTCTTTGCACCACCCCAAAAGGTAATGGACACACTCTGGGTCCAGAAATTCTTAGTGAAATCCTGTTGCTAAACAAAGAGTGCACATGGAGTTCTCTTTCTTCTGAGACAGTAGGAACAAAGAAAAAGCAGTCATTTTTAGTCAGAAAACCCAATCCCAACATGCACCTCTGAATCATGATAGTTTTTTTTCTGTCCTTTCCCAAGCTCATTCTAGGAAATTACTCTCTATCATTTCTTGGGTTTTCTGGTTGCTTTTTGCTTCCTACATGTGTGATCGGTGTCCTCATCTTCTTTTTAGGTCTTTCTTCAGGAAATTTTCCAGCTTGAATGGCTTACTTTTGCTTAAGGCTACATAACAGGGAGATGGCTTGCCTTGTTTCAAGATAGCTTACTTAACAAAAGAATATAATTTCTTTGACCTATATACATGCAGACCAGAGATTAAACAGATAAGGTTTTCTGATTGAAAAGAAGAAATCAGCAGTGACTAACTTAGGATGTTTTAAAATAAGAGGGAATAGAAATTAAATGCATGCAAATGGGCTACATAACTTCCTTGAAACTTTTTTTTTTTGGACACAAAATTTTTGAGGACAGAGAAAAAAGATACAGTAAGGAATTCTGTCTATATTCCAGCTACAGAATCCTCTACTTAGCTCGTAGTTACTGTCTTCTTACCCATCAAAGTGATTTCTACAGAAATCCATTGCAGCAAACCTGAATAATCCCATCTACTCCCAAAATGCAACAAAAAATTTTAAGGGGAAAGTAAATGTAATGCATCTATATTGACTCAGGAACTAAGTTTAAATAAACATCTGCTTATTACACCATACACATTTTTGCTACACTAATTTCATATCTTATGTTAATTATAAGCATGAATTTGTCAATAAAAATATTTTATTTCCTTAGCAGAGCTAGTCCAAACAATGTTTTATAGAGTTTCCTTCATGGAATCATAAAATAGTTTGGGTTGGAAGGGACCTTTAAAGAAAACCTAGTCCAACTACCCTGCCCTGCTTTCTATCTTTCACTAGATCAAGTTGCTCAAAGCCCCACCCAACCTGACCTTGAACACTTCTAATGATGGGGCATCCACAACTTCCCTGCGCAACTTGTTCCAGTGTCTCACCACCTTCACTGTAAAAACTTCCTTAAGTCAAATCTAAACATACCCTCTCTTCACAGAAGAGGTGTGATCATTTTCATGTCTCTCCTCTGGGGCTGCTTTAATAGGTCCATGGTATTCTTGTACCGGCAACTCCAAAGCTGAATGCAGCTCTCCAGAGCTGGAATCAGTGCTCCAGGTGGAGTCTCATAAGACCAGAGTCGATGGGAGAATCACCTCTCTCAACCTGCTGGCCATGCTTCTTTTTATGCATCTCAGGATATGGTTCAATTTCTGGGTTATAAATACACATTTCTGGCCCATGTCCAATAGTTCATTCATCGATATCCTAAAGTCCTTCTCCATACATCCCCCAGCCTGTATTTATACTGGGAATTGTCCTGGCCTGGGTGTAGGATCTTGTACTTGGCTTTGTTGAACTTCATGAGGTTTGCACAGACCCACTCCTCAAGGCTCTCAAGGTCACATTTCACGTCTCTTCACTCAAGCAAACTGACCGCACCACTCAGCTTGGTGTCAAATTTGCAGTGGGTGCAATGAATACTTCTGTGTCACTGGTGAAGATATAAAATAATATTGGTCCCAGTATGAACCCTTGAAGGACACCACTTATTACTGGCTTCCACTGTAGCCATCTACCCAGTTCCTTATCCGTCTAACAGGATATCTGTCAAATCCATATCTCTCCAATTTAGCATCAAGAATATTGCGGGGGACTGTATCAAATGCCTTACAGTAGTCCAAGTAGGTGACATCACAGCTCTTCCTTTGTCCACTGATGCAGTCACTCCATTGTATAATGCCACTAGATTAGTCAGGAACCCTACCTAGCTACTGGTTATTCTGATATTTTTCTATATCTTTATGGGTAAAACATTAAAATACAGGATTTCCTGTAGCTTATAATTTTGCATGTCTAAGACACAGAAACAGGTGCCACTGTTTCTGTGAAGAAATGTTTGTGTGTGTGCTAATCTGAGGTGAAAAGGTCACCTCTAGGCTTCAGGTGAGTTTTGGGAACAAAAAGATGTATAATTACATGACAGGTAAAAAACCTCCTCTCACTTTAATCTTATCAGCATGGTGATTGTGTGGTACCTTGCCTTGAATGAAGACCAGTGACCAGCATGAGTATCTCTCTTGCTGAAGCCTGTGCGGGCAACTTTTCATTACTGTTATCTTGTGCTAGTAAACTTAAACTTGAAGCAGATATGTCTTCCTGTATGCAGGCTCATCTGCAATGTAGATAAACCTTTGCTGAGAGATACTAATTTCTCCTAATGTGCTCTCTGAGAGTTAGATGTCTCATCTAAGCTTGTTGTCTCAGCTCCTTCAGTAGTTAGTGCAGACGTTATTGGTATCTTCCCAGCATGATTCACCCTACTGGGCTTATACATTCAACCTAGCAAGATGCAAAGCACTTTCCAGATGGATCAGTCTCTCTCTTTAACCTTTTTAATAGCATCAAGTGAAAGAGTTCCACCTTTGATATCAAGAAACTTATCTTGCTAAAGCTGATTTTTTTGGGTTTGCATTTTCAGATGTTTCACCAAGCATCGAGAAAGCCTTCTGACTGTGTATCAGCAAGTAAGCTTTATGCCCTTCATCAGTTTTCATTGCCATTTTTAGTGACTTGAAGGTACCTCTGTGTCAGTTTTGCCTGTATATTTCACATAGCACCAGACTTTCTTTTCCTTGGTCCTTTCCAGAGAGGAGATCTTGTTGTTATAAACCCTTTATGCCCTTAGTTACCAGCCTAGAATATTGTTTAAAATGAAGTGTATAGATTGAAATTTGTATTAACTACCATAAGTCTTCGTCATTTTTCTTCTCTGTAATTTTGAGGCTTATTAAAATGTAGATGACAGTATTGGAAATGAATCATGCCTAATGCATTTTATTATTACTGTGCACTCTGAAACACTGAATAAAATGGTAATCCAAGAAATTGACATAGAGAAAGACAGAGTCACTTCTTATTATATCCATTCCTGAGTAGTCTAGGCATATATCAACTAGTTCACATCAGCTATAATGTTACGCACTTGTATAAGTCCTTGTTTGTAATAAGGAAATAATTGTAAATAAATTGATTGCTACATGAACTTTCCATGGTCGGTGTTTTATTTTAAAAATGCTTTGTGGTAGCAAATGAAGACAATGGACAAAAGACAAGCAAAATTAAGGAGTCAGATTCATACATGGTTCACAAAGGGAATGTATTACAAATGACCTTAAGTCATGGTCAATTAGTGTTTTATTTCAGTACTTATTATAGGAATAATCACCTTCATTAATTTGACAATGTCTATTTCTAGACACTAAGGTATATGAATTAATTTTTCAGAATGTGCCATACAGAAAAAAAAATAAATGGAGGTAAATTTGGTCTGTTGTGAATCCAAGACAAAAGGATGTACACTATTACAAATAGGTATTGTGTGCATTTCTGGAAAACATTTAAAACTGCTTCTGCTGCCTGGCTGTCACAATATGGTGCTATGCTTAGTCTTTTTAAATTACTAAAATGCCAGTTAGTAGGATTGTCTTAAAAGGATACTTAATGTAAATGTGCTAAACCCCTTATTGATTATGGCCTTCCGTAAGCATTTGGTAATAAACCAGCTCGTTTTCTACGGACACATCACTGAATTCTGTAGTTTAATAACTATGTTTATGTAACAGTCAATGGTAGTTTAAGTCATTATTTATTATTATTTATTTATTATTACATTTATGTCATTATTTATACAGCAGATGAGAATTTCTCAGCAAATAAAGAATTTGAGTGAGCTTCAGTTGAAGAAACAAGCAAAACTCTTATTAACTTCAGTGAGAAACAAGATTTTGCTTTCCTCTTTTTCCAGAGGCTCATGTCATTTCAGTAGCTGAGCCTTTTGGGTGCTGAGAGTTTCAGATCACTGTGAGATTATTGTGAGCAAACAGCACTGTGCATCTAGTTGTACCAGTCCCCAGTACCAAAACCCACATGGGAACAGCTAAAACAAAACCTCGCATTGTGCTGCATTTATCTGAAATAAGATCCAGAATTAGCAACAGATCATAGGAAGGCGCTGTTGGAGACAAAAGTAGAGGCAAACTGAAGACCATATTCTGGTTTCCATCCCTTTTATTTAGAACACATTAAAGGGGGATGGGAGGTTATGTGGTCTGCAGCTGAGAAACATTAGCAGGGAAAGCAAGCCAGAGAAAGAAAATTAAGGAAAATAGAAGTGATTGGATGAATGAGAGGTGATTGCAGGAAAATATGGAAAATGGAGTGAGGAAATTGGCAGCTCATATCATATATCACAAATTAAAAATGGAGAAGTAAAAGGACTAAGTCTGTTAGCAGCTGTTGGAGAATATTGTTTTATGATCACTTGCACCAAAACTAGCTGTAATTTATTTGTCAATGGAGATGCACAATTACTTTGTATTTTGTTAACAAGCCCCTATACTGATACAATCACTAAAAAGATTAATCTCAAAAGAAAATTGCCTTGCCTTGTTCATTATGTGTCACATCAGGTCAGCACGTTCTTCCTGAGGATCTCCAGCACTCTATACCACTTCCTCAGCTGGAACTTCCAGACCTGATGTGGCCAGGGTAAAGACTAGGAAATGCTCCTGCATTCCAGGAATAACCTTGGTCTTCTGGAGACATACAATCTAGACTGTCAGGTTGGCAAATTCATAAAAAACCACCCAAACATAGAGCTGCTTTTTAGGTGGTGGAAACTTAGCCAAAACCTTATTACTTCTTAAACAGAAGAATTAGGCAACAAATTGGAGTAAAAATTAGTTTATGATTCATGTGAATATATATTCCTTCTTTAATGATGATTACCTCTTCACTGTAGTCTTAAAAGGTCAGGGTTGAAAAAGGGCAAGATGGTAAGGTCATCATATCTTCCAGGAGATGAAATATGCATAGCTAGACTGGCCTTTGCCCTGCAAATATAGAGAAGTTTAAAAAATGTCAACATTAAGTATGACAAATACTATTGATTTTTCTTGTTAGATGAACCATCTGCCTTTTTGATGCCAGGATGAATTATGACTACTGCTTGTCAGTAGCAGTGGTGATATTTGTTTTTCTTTCTCTCAACTGCTCAAAATTTGTCCTCATTTAAGGTTTGCATTCCTGCAGCACTAGAGATTTCTGTAGCCTTGTGGCATGGGCATACCATCTGGCTTTGCTGGTGGTAAAGGTTACTGCCCTCAGCTCCTTGTGTCACTGTCAGAGATGATTGTCCTCTTAGATCTGGCTGAACAATGCTCATGTGAGCACTCCCTAACCTTTTCCAAGAAAAATGAACTAGGCTAGCTTAAATAGTTTAAAATAATAATTCTGCTGGACTGTCTTCTTTCTTTTTGATGAGTGACTGCAACCTTTTGATGAATGTTGTTTGCTGAGAGCAGCCCTCTGTATACCTGCAAAAGAGGACAACCACAGGCACACTTTACTTTTCACCCAGAACAGTTAAATGTTGGGTGCTTGTTTCCTATCAAAAAGTATACATCAGTATAAGTTCTGGAAATGTACTTTATCTCTAATGTAGTGTTTTAGAATTTTTCCCTTTGAAAAAGATACAGTGATACACCTACAGCTCTGTGTGATGTACATTTCCACTTTATAATTACCGAGTCAATCAACTGTAACTTAGGCAAAGTATAAACTGTCTTCTGAAGTGCATGAGCTTTATGTATTCAGAACACTACAGTATGATTTATAACACTGAATTACTGTAACTTGCTCAAAATCAGTTTGAGAGTGAGCAGATTTGTTACCTCTTATTAGTGCAGTGTTAATTAGTGTCATAACAAAGCAGTCTGGGTGTGTATAATTATGCTACAGTGCTATAATGTATATAGCAAACATAAATAGTTTTCCACTTTATGGAATTTTTTCTGAAACAGTTTCCAGATTCCTGTGAGGAATTAAATTGTTCTGCCTTGCTTGGCTTAGAGGAATGATTATACTGCTGATACTTGCTCACAGCCCTCTAATAAAGTATTGAAGTGGAAAACTGAATTGAACTGTCATAGTTCTTGGACTACTTCTTCATCCAGGATATGCCAGCATGTTTAAGCAATCTCTCTAAGTCAAGAACTAAGAGACTGCTGGACTTCTCTTACAATTACAATTGTTTATCTCAATATTACAGGTCTAGTTTTAACCAAGCTGTGGGTCAATGCTACATTTGCTGTAGACTTGTTGGCTCAGACGTTCTTTATGTTTTATACCATATTCAAAAATATTGTTCATTGTTACAGAATTTTATTATTTATGAACACAATAATTTTAAGGAAGAAATACTTCACTGAAATAATTCAAATGATCTGAAATTCTTCCTCTGGTGTCAAATTCCTTCCTCTGTCTGAACACAAAATGCTTATCAGACCAATCTCTTGAAATGGAAACTTTTACCTTTTTCTAGGTTTATGTGAAGTCTTGGAGAAATGTAAAGGGAAAGAGCTTTACTGAAGAAAAATTACAATGCCTAAAAAGGATGGTAAATGTTGTTTACTGTAAAACTACAGTTTTAATGCCTATATCAACATTTTTTCAGCTAATGATGTTTGGCTTCACACTATCCTTTTATTCTTAGGAGAATTGGTTTACAAAATGTTCTTTAATCTGTTTTCATAAGATAAATTTATTGGAGATACTACCATACTACTGCAAGGAAAAGTCATCAGGACACCCACCTTCCTGTGTCTCATGCACCTGTGATTGTTATGAAGCATTGTTTGGGGGGGGTTTAAAAATTTTTGCTAGTACTGGACCACTCAAAAAGAGGAGACTTGCATGTGCATGTTTAATTTTACTAAGATGATACAGGTAATATTAATCAACAAAAAACATTATCATAAATTAATCTTTGATAGATTACCTGATAGTATGAAATCTCAGTTTGGTGAGTTTCAAGGGACGTTGTCTACATGCTTTTGACATGCTCCAATTGCTGGAATCAGAAGAGCTGCCAACTGCTGTTCCATTCCCACTTTTGCAGACCATTATATCTTTGATTTAGCCCCAAATTTGGATTCTCTGACTGATAAAACAGTTCTACAATATTATATTTGTTGTTTGGTTTGTTTGTTTTTTTTTTTTTTTACACAGGCTCCCTCATTATCCTTTATGAGGTTACTGCTCTGAGCGTCATTATGAGTGGAGGTTTGTACAATAGAGAAATGCAGATTCTTCCATTCTTCCATCCTCTCTAAGCTTCTGCAGAAGGGACTCCATATATCCATATGTACTCCTCATTTTTCTGCCGCTTTTGAAATCCCCACAGTGACTACAAGAACTGAGGCAGCTGTCTGCTTTGGGGAATGCTGCCCTGTGTAGTCCAGGGACACTAACAGAACACGTTGAAGCATATATGGGAGTGCTTGCCAGTATGTGCAACTTCCTCTGTGACCCTAGGTTACTAGCAAATAGGTGAAGTGTGTTCATTGCCGTGTCAGTCCCCTTTGCTTCATTGATCCCAACTGATATAAAGAAATGATCCTATTAATATTCTGTTAATTACATGGCCATGACCAAGAATCTCACTAGAAGCAGGAGAGGAAAGTAAGCAAACAGAATGTTGCTCTGACCATTACTATTCACTGAGAGACCTGTTAAGGAAGTACAATGGGAAACCTATTTGAGCTGACTGAGTCATTTTCACCTCAGCAACATCTGTTAGGATCACTTGAATTCATTAGCTGAAGATGGTTTTGTGACTTTTAAGAGAATCAAGAGCAAACTTCATTCTGGCAAAATCATTGTGATTTATTTATTAATTTATTTTCAAAATGCCACTGAAAAATTAGATGTAATGTATTTAGATTTTCTGAATTAATTCTGAACCATGTCCCTGGTTAGTCCTATTTAAGTCAAAAGAGCTACTCTTATGACAAACTGAATACCTTCCTGTTTACAATGGCATTTTGATGTAGATAATCAGGAGTCTTTTTATTGGTTAAGTCAGCAATCTTCTTTGATAATTTGAAAATATTGGCTTTCACTATGACTAAGTATTGCTGAATATAAGATTTTACTTTAAAAAGGACTAAGCTTAACATATTACATTTTGACACTTTGCTGAAGCTGTTAGAAACAAACTTGATAAAAACTCAACATCTAGTTGTTTTGCCAGAAGCACATCAGGAATTATTTTGTCTGCTTTAGAGTCTGACTTGAAGAATTCATAACTTCATAATCTATAAATAAACACAGTGGTTTCTCTGATATGGACATTCATTAAATACAAAAAAAGGTATTAGGACAGCTGTTTTGGATGCTTGATTTGAAATGAGTGTGTTGCAATTGCTTTCCTGATGAGACTGAGCACATGTCCTTTAACAAGTGCCTTTTATGTAACTAGAATGGTACATAAAAGCAAGTGCTTGAAGAACAAGTTGCTTGCTTTTCTTTAAACACAGCTCTTTGAGATCTTCTGTCTATGTGGTTTCAAGAACCCTGTGTCATTTTTTCTGCTGTAGTCAGGTGTGCTATCATCATCATTCCTGGATGTGAAAGGACACAGGGTTGTGTTGTTGTTCTACCTCTTCCTTTACACAGTTTGGAAGTGTCATGCTAATAGCATACTGTAAATAATTAAATGCAGACAGTTAAATAACTTTTTTTTCTCTCTGTTGATATACAGTAACCAAACAAGTCCCTCTTCTGCATGCACAATGGACACAATTACAAGAGTAGCATAGCAACGATATTAATTGTTTCAATATGAAGGGAATCAAATGGCTACTTTGCATCACAATGTAGCATCTATAGGTGTATACATAATGATAATAATGAGTTATGTGTGAGGCAGAAATGGGCCTGTATTGTGCTTGTAATGACAGTCTGATAGAATCAAATAATGAGTCATATAATCATGTATGGCAAAGACTTGCTAGCCCTGCCTTGGGTTCTGTGAAAAAAGTTGCTACTTAGTTTTGGGCCCACAGGGGCTTACCGTATGCAATTTAGGTTTCCTGTGTCAAAGGACCACTGTATGCAGCCTCTGTTTCAAAATGACATTTGAATTTACTTAAAAAAATAAAACAAAAAGCCAAACAACAAATAGTAACTGAAAAATAAAATAAACTTTAGTTCTAACAAAGCTCCTTGCATCAAACAAGATAAATTCCCCATTTGTGAATGTTAGGTTATGTGATTAAAGGCTCATCTTCATGAACACAAAGAAGCCCAGAGGAACAACTACAGGTAGAGGAACCCCAAGAACTTCATCAAGGAGCCCCTGACCTGTCTCCTTCCACGGTTACCCTGGGAGACTGATCAGCCTCATAGTGCAGAGGTGATGCCCACCAACTTAAATTAATGAGAGGCTTTTCCTGGGATAAGTTCATGGATAATGTTATCAAATTTTGCTAAACAGCTCTATAGGAATGGTCAGGAAAAGTTTGCTACACAAGAGGCAATGTAGGATATTGTGCTTTGCTCTGTAGGCGGTTTTGATGGACTAGGATGTACAGCACCATTGCTGAAGGTGTTTTGGGGTTATCTTGCAATAGCAAAGGACTGTGGCCACTGCATAGCTTATGATCCTATAATGACTTCCTCAAATGCCAAGGAAGCTACGTAAAATCTCTCCACCAAATGTTCAAGCAGATGGACTATCACGTTTTCCACTTCCAGTCTCATAAGAGTTGAATAATACTGATGAATCCTGGTATGTGTCTGCCAAGAACTATCTCACAGCAGAGCTTATTAGGTGAGATAATTTGTTAATATAGGAAAAAGGTCTTTTAAAGTACCATAGACTTCTTTGGGGTGAAAGACATTATAAATACCTATCAGTGTTGTTAATTGCAGTGATTAAATTTGTTTTGTTCCTGTCCATCAATTCCTTTGATGTTGCTCTTGGGATGTGTGTGCATATGTTTTGGGGGGTGAAGGAACAATAAAGAGACAGAGAAGAAAGTAGAAAGAAAGAAGGGAAATGGCTTCCCTTAAGAGGTCTGAGACTCTTTTGTGGTATAGAAAATATGTTTGCAGCTGGTGAAAGGTACTTCTGCTAAATAAATGATGTCGTTCTCTTTTCTACAAGTTTTTCATCAGGGGAGAATGGCTTTAGTATTTGGTGACTGGTTTTAGAATAATGTTGAGAGGCTGTAATCTTGCAGAAAATACAGCTACTTTGAATGGACAGACATGTGGAATAAATGGCTTATAGATAATCCCCTGTGAATAGACGTGGCATGTCTAAGGCTGGTTATGGATCTGCTATGTTAATTGGTGAGAATGAAGTCGAGTTCTCCAGGAATAAATCAGACCTGTCAAACAGTATCTAAAATGATAGTCATTTCCTGGTTGGCACAGATAATAATGCTAATGGTTGTCAGTGGAATCTTTGTACAAAAGATATTACATTTCCCTACTATTTTATCTCTTGGTAATGTCTTTATTTTCTTTTTACTGGTTACGATCTTGAAAGATGCACATTATTAACCCTCAGCTATTCACAACAGAATTCACTACCAGAATCTGCTAGTCAGCTATGAAAAAAGCACTGACTCTTCCTGGACGAGTTCCTTTGTCAACAATTTAAGAACATGTATTCTGAAATGGAGTTAAGCTGAGCCAGTTTAAGACCAGCACATGTTTCTCAGCTCTTCTTGAAAGCTGTTTTCCCAAGTTATTTCTTCCCTTGTTGGAGATGACTTCTGAAGACCTCTGGTCTGCAGGGTGCAATAGGTGTGCCTTCCATTTTCCTAAAGTCCTGCAAATGGTGGGATATTAGATTTATCTCCAAGACAAGGTGATTGCATCTAAAACTGGAGTGGGAAAGGACAGAGCATTCCCATTGACATGGCACAAAATTATAGTTCAATGAATCATAAGCTCTATAGAAGCACATAGAAAAGTGTAAGTGAGCTTACTCTTTATTCAGGATTCTATGCAAACTATACATTTTATTTTGTCTATCACTGTTATTAAACATTTCACGTTCTGTTTTCCTTATTTCATGATGTTTTGTTAACATGGTATTTTCTAAGATGAATTCTTTACAGTCTTCAAATTTATTTCTTTGATTATTTTGCACTTTTGCACAAGTTGTGAAGAAAAACTTGTGTCTATTGACTACAACCCTGAGTAGACAATCAGAAAAAAAACTCAAAAGAATTGAGAAAGAAATTTTTTCAGGAATTTCAATGGGACTTGCCCTCCTAAAATTTCAGAGACTTTCCCAAATCCTTTTTGCCTATTGTAATGTGTTCAAGACCCTTGATTTCTTTCAGTCTTTGTCTCTCAACTACCATGGAACTATGTTATCTTACAATTACTAACACTACAACAGACTTGAGCTACTAAAAACAGATTTGGAAAAAAATCTAACTTTAGACTGCTAAGTATTCAGAAATGTTTTTATTATTATTACTTATTTACTTAAATACCTTAAATTGCATAAAAATTCAGACATTACTATTTCAAATGTTTCTGAAATGCAGCCATATAAAATTTTATAACATCTTCAGTGGTCTAAAAATAAGCTAACCAATTGGAAAGAAGGAAATCAGAGTTAGCCTTTATCTCATTTGTGTAAGGCCTCCATACTAGTCTGGCTTAAATTAAAATAATGTGATTTAGATAACCTATTGCTCAAAGTGAGTAGGAGATAACACAGTTATAGATTAAAGGTTTGATTTTTGATATCTCCTTTTTTACACTCTTTTAATGGCTTAATATCCAGAGAATTAAAAATCAGTAATTTCTTAAACAAATTACTATAAAGAAACAACACTTGACCAAGGACAATAATTTGCTAGGCATCTGTGTATGAAAATGTGCCCCAAATCTACTTAGGATAGAGAGGTTATGATTAAGATGCCACATGCATATCTGTACAAGCCTACGTGTGACCAAGGTGTTAAAACTCCAACTACAGTCAATGGAGACCTGGTTATAGGTGTTTACTGCATTTTGGCAGTCCCGAGCTTAAATACAGGCTGGATGGAGTATGTATTGAAAGCAGTCCTGAGGAGAAAGGCTTGGGTATGCTGGCTGATGAAAAGTTCAACATGGGCCAACAATGTGCAAATGCAGCCCAGAAAGCCCCAACTGTATCCTGGGCTGTATCAAAAGAAATGCAGCTGGCAGGTCGAGGGAGGTGATTCTGCCCCTCTACTCCACTCTGGTGAAACCCCAAGCTACTGTAGCCAGCTCAGAAGCCCCCAACAGAAGGGCAGGGGCCTGTTTGGACCAGGCCCAGAAGAGGGACATGAAGATGATCAGAGGGTTGGAGAACCTCTCCTATGAGGACAGACTGAGAGAGCTGGGATTGTTCATCCTGGAGAAGAAAAGACTCTGGGGAAACCTTATGGCAGCCTTCTAGTAGCTGAAGGGGATCTGCAAGAAAGCTGGGCTGGAACTTTTTGCAAAGATTTGTAGTGATAGAACGAGGGGTAATGGCTTCAGACTGGAAGAGGGTAGATATAGATTAGACATTAGGAAGAAGTTCTTTACTGTGAAGGTGGTGAGACACTGGAACAGGTTGCCCAGAAAGGTTGTGAATGCTCCATCACTGGATGTGTTCAAGACCAGGCTGGATAGGGCCTTGAGCAACCTGGTCTAGTGGGAAGTGTTTGTATAGCAGCTAGTAAAAATGAGGTTGTTGTCCACCACTGGGGATACCATAGACTAGTAATACTGATTAAGACCGTGCATTATACTTATTAAGACTGTTTCAAGTGTAGTACTTTCTAGACTAGTGTGTTATGGTGACAATTGTGCATTAAAAGACTGTGACTCACTCTGATACTATTGTAATGGAGGCTGCATAAACACCTAAATGAAGCATATTTGCAGAACTCAGCTTGGTTATGAACAAAAAAGAGCTACATTAGCTGAATAAATAATTTACCGAAAATAGTTCCCTTGGTTTTTATGCCAAAATTGATTTACACAAATAGAGCACACTGTAGGAAGATGATGTTCTGTTCTGCCACTTCTTTGGGAAAGCATCAGAAAAAATGTTTAGAAATTAAATACTTTTCATACAGAATATTTGACTTCACTCTAGTAATCACAACATGATTTATTCGAAGTTCTATTTAGTGGAGGCATTGCCTTAGCATAGGCAGCTGAAATAAATATTTTGAGAACCTGTCTAGGCTGTTCACTTCTGACCCTTCAGGGTACACACCATGAGTCTTTTCATAATTAATGTTCTGTTACTGACGAAGAAAGCCTGTATTACTCTCTAAATACTGAGTGTTGTATGACTATGGAATCTTTTTTTTTTTCCATATCAAAAATGGAAGCAAAACTTTGCTTACTCAAAAACTAGGGGGGTAGTTCTGCAGCTGGGCTTCAGTATCATTGTGTCCTGTTAGTCAGCTGTAGATAGAGCTCACAAGTAAAATATCAGTGTCCTGGTTTGAACTAGAACAGAATAAATTCTGGTTGGTGATATTACTTTTCAGCTCAGTTTCTTCTAAGCAACCTCACAGCATATTTTTGCAGGCAGTGTCTGCTTCTAGCAGTGATAACACTTGACGTTTACAGTTACTACCAAGGATTGGTGTGCAGGAAGGCTCTTGCTTATATTTACTCCCGTGTGGACCAAGGTCATTGCTGAATCTTGCATACCCCATTGGGGATGCAATAAGTAAGAGGTCACACCTGCAAGGAGATGTGGCTAGGACAGGTGACCCCAAACTGACCGATGATGTATTCCATCCCATATACTTCATATTCAGTATAGAGCTGAGGGATCACGAGGGTCAAGCCACTTCTACAATGGCCAGCATCTGAGGAGGACTCTGTTCTGTCTGATCTGAATTGTGTGTTCCTCAATTCAGTTCCAGAATCCAGCTCCTGAATCCAGTTCCTGTTTGCTGCAGAGTCTAGTCAGGGACTTCCCCTGTGCCTGCTTCACAGCATCAGTGGTGATGGTGATATAATTGCCATCATCAGGGTTGGCCTTGATATTATTCTTGCACATATTTGTATATATTTGATGTTATTGTTATTATTTTCATTAAAGCTGTTTAAGTTTTCTAATCCGTAAGTGTCCCTGTTATTCCATTTTCTTCCCCCTTTGGGAAGGGAGAGGAGTTATTAGAGACCATCTGTCATTTGTCTAGTGCCTGGACCAGCCCTAACCCTTTACACATATGATACAATATTGTCCTCAGTGTGTCAAAACCAGATAGCATAGTTTTTGCAGTGGTGTTTTACTGAAAAATTTGATTTCAAATCACTAGTCTTCACTGTTGGAAATGTGTGCTGAGCTCGTCAGACATTACACGTGCACAATTGCTTGGACTGCAATGAAGAGTATGGGCATCTTAAACACTGGGACAAGCTGTAATTCCACTGAAGCCTGAATTCAGTTAGGTTAGAGCTAAATGAGACTTGAGTTAGGCTTTTTGTGCTAGCATTTGTACCTCTTGTGCTGGATGGATGTCTTGTAAGATGGTCTTTTAATCAGTACACCAGTATAATTACATAGTCTTGGGGTACTGGGGTATTTTACCTATAGATACTTACAGTTGATTTCCCAAATACAGCAGATCCTATTTGGTTTTTTACCCCCTTATCACCCCTTTTATGGCATAACAGCTAAAAAAAATCTTAGAATGTTTAATTTTCTTATTTTTTTAGGCTAAGAATTTTAAAGATGAAGAAACAAAAATATTTCAAAACATAAAGGACAAATTTGAGACTTAAACAACAAAATTCATAATATGTTGCCTCCTTATAAATGATAACTTTCTAATATGACACATGTGAAATGTGAGCTCAATTTAGCATTAGCTTCTTTCTAAAGAGATTATGAAAGTTTTATTCATGCAAAACCTGGTCTTATTTATAACTGTCATATACTTATTAGTTCATTGAAACATTTTTTCCTCGAAAAGATTTTTAATTAAGGGTTATGAATTCTAAACCTTGGCGGTTTTCCCTTCAATTTTTTAGTGATTATCATGTAAATATACATGCATTTAGGATGAACACAATTTGGAAATATGTTTTTAATTTCACTCTAATAGGAATTACTATGTTCAGTAAGGTTCTGCTACAGCAGTTTACTGATGATACACCTGTACTAATTTTGGGAGACAAAATGCTATTTTTTATATTTGATTTGACAGTCTTTTTTCTTGGATGCCTTCATGCAGTTTTCAATCAAAAGCTACCCTGTGCTGTGCAAATTGCAACAAGTTGAAAAGATAACACACTCTATCAGGAATGTACTGTAATACACCTGATACTCTTGAAGAAAGACCATGAAAATGAAATGTCATTAACCCTATATTTGTTCAGTTAGATAAAATTCTTGTTCAAAGGAAAGAAGTTTCCACAATCTAACTTTATTAAACATATATTCTTATGCTTATCTCTGTGTAGGTATCATGCGTAAGTGCTCACATCTATGCATGTATGTTTTATTTCCAGATGCAGCTTGTAAAGCTGGACTTAAATATTAGAATATACATTGGAAAATTTAGGTTATAAACATTGTAAGAAAACTTTAATGATTCCAGAAGGAAATACTGTTATTACAAGAAATTCAGAGCAAGAAACATGAATATCCGAAAGGTGGAAACAGGGATGTTTGTGACACTGAAGACAGCAGGATTTATCCCTACCAGACCCTTCCAGCCCTCTAACACATCCTGAGCCTTAGTTCCTTGCTGTTTTAAGTGAGATAGTGCACAATACCAGCACCCAGCCAGCCATTTTAACATGAGAAATACAATACACTTAGGTAGTAACCCAGAGTATGTGGTCATTCCCACCAGCATTATTCATCACTGAGTGGATGTGTATGGGAAAAGAACACAAAGTCTGTAACACTTATCATGTAGAGGTGGTCATTTTAGTTAAATTTAGCTTATTTTAAAAAGTTGTTCCAAGTTTTTTAACTTGTTTCAAGTTTCCATTGGACTATCACTGAAGTTTGGGTAACATAAACTATAGGCCATAGACAGATGTTACTGACTTGAACCCCTTGCATACCTCGTATATGCCTTTATTGTTTTGAAATCTGATATATCATAAGCAGGGAGATGAACAGTTAATGTAAATCCTTGAAAATCCATGCATATTATTGATTAATGCATTCTTAGATTTAGAATTCAAATATGGTGCTATTGCATTGTTCATTTTCTTAAAATGGCTAATCAATTTGCAACTGACTGTAACTATGCAAATACATTAATGTACTCCCGGAAGACAAAGGTACAAAATTATTTTCAAATACTAAGCATTTAGATATCACTGATTAGAAGCTTTGTACATGATTAAGATCATGTAATGAATTACTCAGATTTAAAAATTACTTTAAATCCACATATATTAAAAGCTTAAATATCTCTATATAAGAACTGAAGGACTTGTGATTTCAAATCATAACCAGTTTCTTTTGGTCTTAGTTCCAGAAATACCTTTGCATATCTTACTATGTACTCAAAATACTGAAAGATATCTATTATTCATGGTTCTGTTTTTCAAGGCATAAATGAAGTTGTATAGATATATATTAAGTTTTCAGTTGCAATTAGAAATCAGACTAGATATTAGAAACAAATGTCTCAAATCCTCCTGTTCAGAAAGATTTAATCATTATACTTTGTAAAGAGGTGAGTTGAACTGAGGACTAAGAATAGCTTTTAATGTTGCAGACATTTTTGGTACCAGATATTAGCTAAAGATATTAATTAAATGGAAGTGAAAGCTGCAGCAGCGTCTCCAAAAGTAGTAGAAACATGAATGCATAGGGAAGAAAGGAATTTCGACCATTTCTAGCAATGTTCTGTTTGAAAATTTGCATAGATTGTGCTAAGGTAATGTTGTTGAGTTTTTATAGGAATTAGGACATCAAATTTTCTTTGGATAAATAACTACTATTTAACTAAAAATAATGGAAATGTTTCAAGTAACAGTTTCTCTTAAAAACTGTCTGTAACAGAGTTGTGAAACTTATACAGAAGTGAGATGAAAACTGAGTGAAGACTTGAAATCACCATTTTTTAAAATCAGATTTCAGATTAAACTTTTTTGAAACTCAGAATCAGCTTTTCAACTGTAAAATGTATAACTGTGGAACCAGTTATTGTACCCTAAAATGTAGATTATGACATAAATAGCTCCACCTGCAATGTGTAAAAACTTATTCTTTTAATTGATTTATTATGAAGTAGGATTTGGAAGGGAGTATATTCCTGTGGTTTAAGGTACAGAAATGAGATCAGAGCAATCTAAATTCTACCTGTAGCACTCTCTCAGATTTATGTGAAATAAGACTCTGTTTCCCTATTTTTAAATACCTTACCAAAAATATTGTAAGGCTATATTGACTAATATGAGAAGCTCGCTGAAATCCTGAGAGCAAGTAGCATGTAGCAGTAGCATGTAGCAGCTACTTTTATGCTACTTTATACCCAGTAGTTTACCAGTGTTAACAGCTGCACATGCAATATTGTATGATTTGGAAATTGGGGATGGTAATCCACTCACAGGTTAAGTCACCTGCACGTAGAAGTCTACACAGGTCCATCTGTAAGATGACTCATTTAACTTCCATTTAATTCAAGGGAGATGTAAGGCAGAACAGAATTTCCCATTCATGAGTGTCTGAAACCATGTAAGACAACCTGATGCACCTGCCTAATCTCTAGCTGCATCTATAGATCTACGCAGACTGATTACAGGTCCCACTTCATATCTGCCAACCGCATGTGGATCCGCAAAGGCATTTCAAAGATGTTAGATATCTATTGACAAACTTGAGCAAATTCAGTGTAGGGCCGTCACAGTGGTTGGTTTATGGACCACTTGTTTTATGAGGATACACTGAGGAAGATGAGGTTGTTCAGACTGGAGAAAATGTGGTTTGGGGGCACCCTGACATCAGCCTCTGGTGCCTAAGGGGTGGTCATCCAGAAAATGGAGAGAAGCTTTGTACTGTTGGGCATGGACGAAACAACAGGAGCTGAAACAATAAGAGGTTCAGATTGTATATAAGAAGACTTTCCATCATGACAGAAGTTAAATATTTGAAGAAGATGACCAGAGGGGCTATCCAGTCTCAATTCATCCTTGGGCGTGGATAAAGCCCTGGCAACCTTGTCTGACCTCCTGAGGTGCCCTCCAAACTGCACAGCCTTTGCCACTATGGTCAGAAGAGCTGAGAGCTATTCAGATCACCAAGTAGGCCTGGGACTCATGTGAAGTACTTCAGATTGCCTACTTTACAACAAGATACAGTATCTATTTAGAGCCATCTTTTGCTGTATAACAAGCTGAGGGTGATTCACCTAGATGTCTGGATTAAATGTCTTCTTTCTTTTCATCCTATAATGATAAATGAAATAAAGCCTACATAGATTCTTAGTTGCAATTTTTTCCTGAAAAAATATAGAATAAACTGAACTCATTGCCTTCAGTTAATTTACATAATATATTGCCATTTCAGCTATACAAATGAAAGAATGTGGAAATAAGATGTAGTAGAAGTCTAGAGTATTGGGAGAACACAGAATATATTGGCCATTAAAGTATTTCAGAGTTCTTGTAGCTGCCTACAATGGATGCTGTGGATAAACTGCTTTGGTAAGAAGAAAGTAAAGAAAATTAAAGAAAGTTGTGCAGAACAAAACAGAAATATCAGTAAAAGTTCATCGGCTTCCTGGAATAACTCAGTTTGACAAGTCATTTAGAATATTTGTTTTTATTTAAAAGCAGAAGTACTTAGAGGAACAGAAATGTAACTGGTTTGACATAAAAGAAAATAAAATCTGAAATGAGCTCATTAATTTTACTGTAATATCTGAGATTATTTGTCTAATTGCAGAATATCACTGATTAATTATTTAGTTGCCATGAAACAGACTCCTGTAGACAGAGCTGAAGAACAGTCTGCAGCCTCATTTAAACTCATTAAAATGCTGTGTTGTAGACACGTTTGAATGAATCTCTGGAGATAGAGAGCAGAGACAAATGGAACCAAGGAGGTTTCCACCTCCCCAGGCTCCCATTCAGGTCCGTGTCCACTATGTCCTCCAGAGCTCAACAGGAAAAGTCACCGATAGCTATATTCTTGGCTTTAGTATTTCCTAGTTTCTGTCAATGGATGTATAACACCTGCAAAGGGTAGGATTCTGCTTCAGATGAAGGCATGAAATAGTAGAATTCTACATGTATTTACATGTGGGCTGGATATCCGAATTCTCACTGTAGTCTCTGCACAGCTAATGAATGAACCCTAGAAAAAGATGCAGGTCATGCTGAAATAGACACTTGGTACTGCATTGCTTTCGCCCATAAATAGATACTTCGAGCAGCTTGGGATTCCTTAGGGTATCTTGCCTGGCTTCCAGTTGCCATTCCAGAAGGATCCAGAAGGTTTTCTATAGGTCCCAGGTCATACCTGCCAATCCTGTGTGGCCTGGTGTTACTCAATGTCTCGGAGTACCCTGGATGCCTTGTCACGTTCAGATTTGTGATGTGATTTATGAAAAATGGAACACATTCTATATATGGATCCAGGAAGCTGTTGTCAGTCCCAGGTAAAATAAGACCACAGCCTGTGCTGTGTCCAGCTAAATGACATGCTTCTGCCAATTATACAAACTGTTGAATTTAAATAATTTATGGGGATGAAGTAAATAATGCAATTAAGATATACAGGCTATATCTATGGAGGAATAGCAGGGACAGAGCAGCTCTGCCAGGGGGTACAAGCCAGATGCCAGAGGTGAGCCACCTCCATCTGTGCCCTCATTGAAGGGTGCTGTTCCATAGCACCTGAGCAGGGTGAGCAGAGCTGGGGTGGCAACAGAGTCCAGAATGTAGTAAATTTGCTTTGCAATTAGAAGAAGCAGAACAACTACTTGCAGTCTACAAGTTGTTACAGTACTTATTTCCTGACTACAGGACTCTGTGTGTGCAGCAGAATAAAGCTCTATAGCTCAACAGACAGCAGCTCGTGTAGACTTCTAGATTTAGGAGTCATTACTTAAAACTGCTCCACCCAGTGTTTCCATGTGATGGTTGATAACTCATCCAGCAGTAGGACTGAGATTATTGCTAATACAAGTAAACCTGACATACTATAAGCAAAGTTTGGAATATTCTGCAAGTGTCTTGAGCAGGCCGTTGGGTGAATGTTCTTAAACTTCTCTTGCCACCAGTGATTAAGTGGAAAAAGAACTTTTACATCAGAGCTAAGAATGGAGATCAAATACTTGGAAATTTATGTCGTATTCAATTTACTAATAGTTATTAATCTTCAGTGTAATTTGGAAGCTAGTCCCATTTCCTTGGTAAGACATTCCATATTCTAGATGAATAAATGGTCTGGGCATAAATGTGTGATTCTGTAGAACAGTGTAATTATACAGAATGTGAAATTCAAAAGTTCTTAATTCATGGAACAGTCATATTTTACTGCAGTATTTTGTGTGGCTGTTCAATACAAACACATCATGTACATAAGAAAAAAAGTATGTATAAGATGTGTATATATGTACTTGTGTTATGAACATGGTGTCACACATTCAGGGAATACAGTTAAAAGAAAAAAAAAAAGAAATTGCTGTGCCAACGTTTTTCCTGCCCTCTCAGACTTAGCAGGGCATGTATTTTTATAGTTTAACAAGCTTTCCTATTAGATTTTGAAAAATGAATCTTGTTATTGACATACTTGAAGTGTATTCAATTAGTCTTGATTTGGTATATTTGATTTAAAGGTTTTTGATTATTTGTTCCATGTTCTAACTTGACAACTTAGAAATGGAACGAAATTAACCTGTCAGGAAGGATTAATGAACTGATTTTGTTCACTAGTTTAGATGATTTACACAAATTCCACTGCAGCTGATCTTGCCACTGAAACAATATTAATTTTTGAAAATGTATTAGAAGTCAGTCTTATGATATCCTCTATTCTCATATACTAATCAACATTTATTTATCAGAGGAGTGAAAGAAAATTTGTAAAGCAGTGAACTGCTCCATAGTTTAGTTACAACCACGTTGCTTCTTGTGTTAAAGAGTGAACATATTAACAGATTATTAGTATATGAATTAAATACCAATAAGCATAATTGATGGACAAAGTAATTACTTGGTGTTAGTTGAGACTATTTTTATTGCATTAACTAGGCTGTAAACCTACTTCTTATATGAAGTACAGAACTGTTGATTGACAAGATGTGCTTCGCCAAGAAGCCTAGTGAGCTATTATTAATATGAAAAATCACATCAAAATGCAGCAAAAGATACTTCCTTCGTCTACTAGTAAGCTATGAAAGATTTCTTAATTCTGAATGTTCACAATTTTTCAAACTCTGCTTTGCTCAGCTTTGGAAATCTGATAGATGGCATCAGTGGAAGGAGCAGTTTTGGTTGTGCCTGAAAAATGAAGTGCTTTCATTTCTCCCCTGGAGCCTCTTATGCTCCAGCTGAGGGGGAGTGGGTGGAAGGCATGAACTGAGCATCTCATTTTGTTATAAAATACATTTACTCAGATTGCCAGGGAGGAAGATCTTTAAGTTGTAACTTCACCTGCAATAATTTTCTTCCTTCGTAGCATATGTAAATGTAGATTATAATAGAGCAGAAAATATATGTATAAATTTAATCTTCTGTAAAAAGGCATGAAAAATACTTGGGTTAAATATTAAAAAGAAAATATTCTGTCTGTTCATATGAAATATACAACACCTGGCCTCTATGTGCAAATAATATCTTCCTGTTTATCCATCTAAAATGTGGTAATCGCATGAAATTTGTTTTGCAGTCTGATTTTGATTGAGGTAACCAACTGGCTTGACTGAGATGCCCCAGTGACTTGGAAGTGATTAATGTGAAATAGATATTTTTGTGTTAGAATTAGTTGACTAGAGAGATGTCTGCTTTCAGCAGATGCACAAACTCAATCAACTGGGTAGATTGAGGTGGCTATTCATTTCAGTGTTACTGTCTAGGTTCTGTTTAGATACTCTTAGGGGCTGCATCAATTTGTAGTGTGGAGTCAGGTGCAACTACAGTATAGAAAGGTGAGGAAAAATGGTACAACCGGGGTGAATAAATTGTTTGGCAAGCAAAAGAGTGGACTGGGATTGGTTCTAGAAAACAAGAGCAAATGGAGAATAAGAGCTGAACTATGAGATCTGTTTGGTAAGCCAACAAGGTATACATTTTATCGAATAAAGGCTATTTACTGCTGTTTCCCATTACAGCTTCAGTGTTATCAGTACTTTGTTTTTAAGAGAAATTATTATTTTGGCATTTATTATTGTTACACAGCCATTGCTTGAATTGAGAAAATGCAAGAAGATGTAATTGTCCTCTTTTCTAAGTAATGCAGACTTTTTACCTAAGACAGAGCCTAAATTTTCATCCAAATTAAGTGAAAGACTTGTACTGGTTCTAGAGCACAAGAATTGATCTCTAGGTTTTAAAAGTACTAAGGAAATTACTTTTCAATTATTTAGAAAGCATCACATGTACAATGGCTCTGTGTAGATAATACTTTTCTATTTCACTGCTGCAGGGTAGTACATCCTCTTCCCTATTGTGCTACTCTAGAAGTTTTTTTTTTTTCATTTTTTATAAATCACTGTATCTTAAATAAGGGTAGTGCAAAACCAGTGATTTAATTATTCAGGAAATGGCTGTAAATTCTGAACAAGTTGTGTGTCAAAGGTTATGTTAACTTTCTTTTAATCTACATAAGAGTGAATTTCAATTTATGTGCAGCATGTTATCATAGGGATATTTAAAAAAAGACATTTCATTAAATAACTTCAGTATATTGACAAATGGGTAGGATTAAAGACCATTAACAATGGCTCTTCAGTGTATTGTTCCTGCCACAATTCATTTTAGTATTAACAAGACAACTCTAGTTCTCCTATCTCCTATCAGGGTAACATTTAGAAGTACTGATTTCTCCAGGTTGCTACATCTTGTGAATATATCTTCACTGGCAAGATCTTGAAAGTTTTAAAATATGTTATCCTGGCTATTTAACTGAAACACAAAGTAACATGTTAATAATATTAGGAAAGAAAAACGGTGTAAGTAGAAGAGGCAGGAACTTGGTAAGATTTCACAAGCAATTTGCACATAAGATTATTAATGTACTTAAATTATAGGTACTTTAATACTAATGTTTTATCTTGAGTAACCATAGGCTGGAAAAGCTGCTGGACAGGGGTAAAAATAAACTCTTTAGAGCTTATGTCTGCTTTGCAACATAATGATTGCAGTTTCTACTGAATTAATAATCTCTTCTAATCATGATGTGTTGCCCCTCTCTGTAATCCTTTATCCTACAAATGGTCCAAGTTCCCCCAGGTCTCTCCAGTTACTTCTGTTGTCATATGGCCAAATGGCTTCATCTTTTCTTATGTCCTTTTAAATGTCTGCTGAATAAACAGAAAATTAAAAACATGGACACGTGCGCTGGTTTCCCTGGATCAAGCTCAGGCAGACAGGGAGAGTTTCAGTTTACTATTTCCCTCTAAGCCATACTGGGATAGTTAGCTACAATTTCACTGCTCTTCCAGGTACCTTGAGGTACCTTCACTAGTCTCAGCAGATCTTGCCTGTATGTATTTCTGAACCAGCAGCTCCCTTCAGTTTCCTCTTGTCCTGTACTACCTGTGCTATTACTTTCTTGCATTGTGGCAATCCAGAAGTGCCCCAAAGGGAGACTTATGCTGAGTATATGGATGCACAACATCATGTTAGTACTTCCAGAAGCAAGGACTGAAAAACCCTTCTTCCATTTGCCATCTTACCTTCTAATTGACCTTTTTTTTTTTTTCCACTCAATACAAAATTTATACACTTTAAAGTGTTTCTTACTTGCACCAGCCACTTCTGAAATGTATATGATGTATATAATTTCTATCTCATAACAAGGCTCAAGTGAAAAATGTGTGGCTGATTGATTTTTTGCTTATTTTAGTATAATAAGATGGTTTTGAGGTACATCAGATTTCTGTTTATAGCAAATTGAAGTTTTAAATACAATTTTACTTTGGGACTAATTAGATTTGTGAAGTTAAATATGTTTGAAAGTCTTTTTCGGAATAAAGTCCTTGCTCTGAGGTTGTTTTTTGTTATTTAAATCATCTCTACCTTTTCTATCTTAAAGTTCACTTAGCATCAGGATTATGAAAGTGAGGGTCATGCCCATATACAGGCAGCAACAGCAAAGGCTGTTTTTGTCAGATTGACTTTCAGTGTTTATCATTTGTAAACCAGCAACCAAATGAAGAAAATCACAGTAAGATGTTGTTTGTTTTTTTTTTTTTCCCAAGGGAAATAAAAATTAAATTTTATTTGGGATCTGTTAAAAGACAGTGCAAGAACATAGGTAGGTAGGTAGGTAGGTAGGTAGGTAGGTAGGTAGGTAGGTAGGTAGGTGGATAGATAGATATTACCAGAGGGACAAGATGTTCAACAAAAGCAAGTTCAGGGTCCTTCACCTGGGCCAGAACAATCTCCACTATCAATACAGGCTGGGGGAGGAGGTGACAGAGAGCAGCCCTGCAGAA
>JANIJG010022550.1:24131-77691 GCA_024611175.1 Megaceryle torquata | reverse complement strand
GCCTTGGCCTTCCTGACCTCATGCCTACACAATTGGGCAGCATCTCTGTACTCTTCCCAGGATACCTGTCCCTGTTTACACTGCCTGTGTAGCTTGCTCTTACTTTTTAGCTTGACCAGCAGGTTGTGACTCAGCCATGATGGTCTCTTCCCTTTCTTGCTTGATTTCTTACACTTAGGGATCAAGAGCTCTTGTATTCTGTGAAAAGTGTCTTTAAAGACCTGCCAGCTTTGTGCTGCTCCCTTGTCCCTGAGGACCATTTCCGAGGGTGTCCTGTTAATTAACTCCTTGAAGAGCTGGAAGTTTGCGTTTCTGAAATTCAGGGTCCTGACTTTACTCCTTGACTGTGACCCTAAGTAATGCAAATTCCACCAGTGCATGGTCACTGCTGCCCAGGCTGCCTCCAGTCTTGAGGTCCTTGACAAGCTCACCTGCATTGGTGACCAGTAGGTCCAGTATTGCATTCCCTCGGGTAGGGCTGTCTATTTCTTGTCCCAGGAAGTTATCATCAAGGCACTCCAGGAACCTCCTTGACTGCCTACTGCTGGCTGTGTTAACTTTTCCAGCAGATGTTGGTGTGAAGTCCCCCAGCAGGACAAGAGCCTGTGAGTGAGATACCTCCTGTAGCTGGAGTAGGAATGCTTTGTCAATAGCCTCCCCTTGATCAGGAGGCCTATAGTAGACTCTGACCACAAGGTTCCCCTTGTTACCTTGGTCTCTAATTCCTACCCACAGGCTTTTGACTTGCTCGTGGCTATTATTTAGGGAAATCTCCTCACATTCAATCCATTTCTTAACATAGAGTGCAACACCTCCACCCCTCCTTCCCCTCCTGTCCCTTCTGAATAGCTTGTAGCCATTGATAACCACACTCCAGTCATAGGATTCATCCCACCAGGTTTCAGTAATGGTCACTATGTCATAGCTTTCCAGCAGCACAGTAGCTTCCAACTCTTCCTGTTTGTTGCCCATGCTGCATGCATTCGTGTAGAGGCACTTCGGCTAGGCCGTTGGCTGTGTCCCTTTTCCAGAGAAATATGTTTCCCTGTTGGCTGTTACTATCACAGAAGCCCCTGTCTCATCTCCATGAGATTTTGGCTGTGCTGTTGTGTCCCCAGCATGCTGCAGTGTAACAGGCTGAAGTTCCTTACTAGCCCCCCATCCCTCCAACCCTGGTGTGTCATCCCTCATCTTGTGACACGAAGGCCTGATGGTATCATTATCCCCCTCCTCCTTTTCATTTACTTGATCATTCCCAGGTTCTACTGTGATGAGTCCAAGCTCATTGATAGCTCTTGCATCTTCCCCATCACATGGCTCATTGTCTCCTACTTCCCCTGAAATAGCAGTGGAGCTGGCACACTGCCCCACAAATGTCGCAGGCCTGTTTCCAGACAGCCTGTTTTTTTCCCCTTCTCCCCTTTGAATCTAGTTTAAAGCTCGGTCAATAAGCCCAGCCAATTCTTGTGATAAAATCCTTCTCCCCCTTTGAGAGAGACACACCTCATCTGCCGCCAGCAGGCCTGGCCTCATGTAAATTGACTCGTGGTCAAAAAACCCAAAGTCCTGTTGGTAGTACCAGGTACAAAGCCGTGGATTGATCTGGTTGGTCCTCCTCAGTCTTTCTGGGTTGGTCCCTGTGACCGAGGGGATAAGAACACCACATGTGCTCCCACTCCCTTGACCAGTTGACCCAAGGCCCTGAAGTCTCTCTTGACAGCCCTCAGTTTTCTTCTTTCAAGGTCATCACTGCCTATCTGGAAGGTCAATAATGGATAACAATCTGTAGGCTGTACCAGGGTAGGAAGCTTCCTTATCACGTCTTTAACTTGGGTCCTGGGGAGACAGCAGACTTCCCTTAGAAGTGGGTCAGATCTGCATATCAGGCCTTCAGTTCCCATCAGAAAGGAGTCATCTATAACAATGACTCTTCTCTCTTTTTTGCGTAGAAGATGTTTGGATGCTGGGCTTGTGCTTCCTTAGTTTTGGGAACACTTCCAAGCCAGGTGGTTCTTCTTCCTCATTGGCTGGCTGCACTTGCAGGGCATCAAACCTGTTCTGCAAGGGCACCTGGGAAGTTGGGGCAATAACGGAGGCAGCATGCCTGCTATGTCAGGTTGGAACTTGTTAACATTGCCCCTTATTGAGGTGGTGGGGTAAAGTGGGCAAGGCAGTAGTTTGCTTGCTGCCCTGACCATGGACCTGCCTCCACTCCCTCTTTTCCTTTATGTTTCTGCCTTCATTCAGACAGGTACAGGATGTAGGACGTACCTGACCCTCGGTAATTATGATAATAACAACGGGTGTTCCCTTTTCAGTCTCAGGACAGGCAGAGCTTGGCTCCACCAATCGGTCTCTTCCTCAGCCTCCCTGATGCTCCTAAGCCTTTTGACTTCACCTTGCAGCCTTTCAACCTCCCCTTGCAGCTGTGCTGTTTGGTTGAGCAGATCATCAACCTGCTCACACCGTGTACAGCTCCCTGCTACCAGGGAGAGGCCAAGGCATTCCTTGTAGCCTGTGACCTGAACCATCGTGTTCTTCTGTGGGAGCTCTGTCTCAGTTCCCACCTCTACCCTGTCAGGTGTCAGCAGCACAGCCTTCTTTTGCTGCGTGGAGACCATTGTTGTAGGACTGTGATAGTACTAGGACTGTGATAGTACTGAATTGTTGTTGGCATTTGTTTGGTTTTGTTTGTTTGGGGGTTTTTTTGTTATTATGGTTTGGTTTGGTTTGGTTTTGGTTTGGTTTTAATTAATTTTTATTTGTTTATGCTGTTAATTCGACTTCTCTTCCTTCTTAGCGGACAGACCTATCTGACCACTGCTGATGTTTGTGTCAAGCTTCTGCACTCTGTTTTGCCAAGCCGGCTGTATCTGCCTCTCTGCCTGCAATATGGCAGCGCTTCCGCTTTCACCGCGTTTAAATCTCCTGCAGCTTCCCGGCAGCACCTTCCAGCTGCGTCACTCTCATGAGCACACCCACGAGAGTTGCAGAGTCTGCCACTCTTTGCTGTCTCTCTGGGTCTCCCCATGTCGAGGAAACCCCCTGTTCAAAAGAAAACCAAAAGGAAAAAAAAAGGGAAAAAAAAAACCAAACCGTCAAGCACTGCAGAGCCACAGAGCCCATCACTGTCAGAGCCGGTCCCGCTGTCTTGCTGCCTGCGATAGAAGATAAGATGCTGGCATGGGACTCCTCAAATGGTGCTGAGCTGTATTTATGTCTGTTAACAAAGCAAGGCCAAGGTACAGAGTGGTGTACTGGACTCCAGTCATGTGTGCTAGTTAATTCTTATCAAATTCCTGGTAAAATTGTGGTTCAGGCCAGCTAACCCAGCTGGGGAAGGACACGTGCCAGGGAGCATCCCTGGCAGGGTGTTGAACCGACTCCGCTCAGCTTTGTTCCCCCTGCTGCCATCCCAGGGGCTTCACACCCTTATGTACCCCTGTGCCTTCATGTTGCACTCCTGGAAATGCAAGCTGTACTCTCAACTTCATGGACTAAAAGCATCCTAATGGTTCAGGGTGGCAGTTATGCTGATTCCCACAGTCTGGGGCAAGAAAACACACCAAGATACCTGAAAGCCATGTGACCTGAGCTGGACCTGGAGAAGATACGCTGTCAGAAGAGTTGAAACTGCCCCATCACTTCTGTTCCTATTTTAGGTAACAGTGTGGATGTCACCAAACTGTCCTAATTTGGACTGTTTGTACCAGCCACATTGTTCCATACTCAATGCCAGGCTAATTTTTGTATTTTTTTTAATTTTACTTGTACTTTTTATAAAGGGCAAATGTAGCCCTTTCTGGTGGTGCATTGTGTACTGGCTCCAAAATGTTTTCTCTCTTCTGTACCTGAAAGTATTTGGATGCTTGCTCTGAATTTGTATGCTTGTTAGGAATTAACTACGTGATTCTTTTAGCAATGTTGTCTGCAGTGGCACCATGGTTTTGCTGTTTACAGTTATTAAAATGAAGGTCCATCAAAACCATTAGACATAGAGGGTCTGAACTGTGTGGTACTTATACAGAGAATTTAATTTTAAGGCTTTCTACTCTTCATGTGAACCAATTTGATTTTTTGAGTGCTACAGACACATTTTTAAACAAAGGCTTCATTTTTTTTTTTTTTCTGTGGGGAGGAAATTTTATAACTGGGAAGCCACCAGTCCTGAGGGTGTCCCTTTGGATGAAATGTTCTTTGATAATAGCTGTGCTATTTCTGAACATGATCCCTAAGTTATTGCATTTCTTACACAGAATCAAGACCTGTTTGAAGGGTGGAGTTGACCCTAAACCAAGTTGATTTTAAATTGCTTGGGGCGATGGGGGAGAATTTCATTTTGCTTTTTTGAAAAACAGTAGGTGACTTCTCTCTGAGTGGGCAGCTCTGCCTCATAGTGAAGTGTGCTTATGTGACCATAAGGTGAGAGGATGAAGCCCTGGTCTGGTTTTCCAAGAGATATGTGGATGAAGGTATTTAGGGATTTTTAAGCTGGGATTTTCAAGCCTGTGGGATTTAGATAGCAAGTACTCATCAATGCAGACAAGGGATAGATATCTGAGTGTCTTCAGCAGTTCTGGAAATCTCTGTGTCTGTGGCAGCTCCATTTTAGACTGGACACCAAAGAGAGGGAGAGAGAGAACTTTTCCCAGGTACTGTGCAGAGCCTGGAACAGGATGAGACACTGTGGCAGGCGCCTAGAGACTGCCCTGGTACCCTCAATGAGGCTCACATTTGTTCACCCCCTGGATGGACCTGGTGGGTCTCTCTGCCCTGAGACAGGTGCTGAATATGAACATGAGGCCTCTGAGAGAGAAAATCAAGAGCAACCCCCCTGCCCTTAGGAAAATAACCCCCTTCCTGGTGCCTGGGACAAGCTGCCCTGCTTGCTCACCTTGACGTGCATTGGTGCTCCCCAGTGTTTGGGGCAATCTGGCTCAGGTCTGTGAAGCAGGATGGCTGTATCCATGCAGGGGGCTGCTGGTGATAACCCGTCATCTTCCTGAGGGTAGATTAAAGTGGGAAAAGTGTTGTGCTGAGGAGGTTAAAACTGATTGAAGCTGAGAAAAGCAGTGACCCCCCCTTGGCAGGAGATCCATCTCATCCATGTTTCACACCCCGGCGCGGCTGGGATATGTCGGTGCTGGAGATACAACTGCAGAGGGATGCTGCACCTGACATCCTGTTTATGTAACATTCCAAATGTATGGGTATTCAAAGGGAAAGGAGATGATTCTTCTAGGAAACAGGGGACTGTTTCCAAAAAGTAGAATCCTTGTTTATACAGCACTATTTGAATAGGTGTAGACTAGAAGAACAGAGACTGGTCTATCTTAATTCAATGGCAGCCCATATGAGCTATGCAGCGCTTTAATCTATTCCCTGTTCACACAATCCGAGATCTCTGGAAACAAGGAAAGCTGCTTCTGAAGCAATTGCCTTCAAAAACCTTCATTAAAAAAATCACTGCTAACTGCACATAATTAACAGAGATTGGAGGAATGGGTGCAATATCCACTGGAGTCACTAGCAGGCTGTTGTTGTCTTCAATCTTTCAGTTATTTTAAAATAAAATGTGTAACTCTCTTTTATGTAAACTGCTTGAGAGTATACTATAGGTAAAACTGTTAGCAAGGGAGGTTTACTGTTTTTGGTTTGAGATTTTTACTGCTTGGCAAGCCAACAACTAAAATGTGCTATTTCTGTTTGATCTACTAATTGCAGTTTTCAGCCTCTTGCAATTAGGTGACTGAAAGAGCAGTAAGGCCAGGGCAGATTTCTACACACAGCTATTATTAGGAACAGCACTGGTAGGGTAGAGGTAAGTAACTGGGGTGGAAGATAGTGAATACATACTACATACAATAGACAATATATACGTATGATTAAGTATTTGACATCTGCATTTCTATGGGGGGTATCTGTGGTTTCTAGGTAGGTATATACTTGTTTATTTAGACATACATCTGCATACACAAGCAGAATCACACTCAGAGTGTCAGTACCTCTGTACTTTTTATCTTTTAAAAGACTGTTATACATGACACATCCTCTAGGATGGAGCTTGACAGTAATAATTATGTGGTTGGCTTGATGGCGCTTGATAAAATCATGAGAATGGAGGAGAGTAAGGTGCTTAGGCAATGCTTAAGTTAATCTCATGCCTTCCCAGCAAGCCAAGCAGCACACTAAGGAGCTATTCCCAAAAGAGGAAGGAAAAGATGCGGTTCAAGATGGGAAGCGTCCTGCTGTCTCTTCTTTTCTGGTACAAAGGTATGCACTTTGCCTCCTGAGAGGCACTTTCAGACGTCCCTCTTTGTATTTCTTGTTTCATCCACGCTTCTTTCTTCTGCCAGGGGCTGTGGGGTACAGAGCAAGCTCTTCTCTGCGTTCACATGGAAGCATAATAATTCAGGGAAAGGCAAAATTGTAGAGGAGATGTGTAATTTATGTACATGAGTGAGCAGCATTCTTACAGCTCTATGAATATTCAGTAGTAAAGCTCTGTTTCACAAAATAATTGCAGTGTAAAAAAGTTGCCATATAATTTGTCAAAATATGAATTTGCAAAGAAAATTGTAGTGCAGCTGAGCCAGTGAGTAAATAATAATGCTGATTTGAAAAAATGAGGTACAGTATAACATGAAAGACTGGTCCTTCATTAATCAAAACTCTTGATTAATCAAAACCTGATCATTTTCTCTAGCAGCAAGACTTTGCTGATGGAGATCTGCCTTTTCTTAAAGGCTCTTTTGGGTATTTTGTCCTGGAAAAGACTTTGAAAGGCACTTTAAGAACAAAAAGCAATCATAAATCAAGAAAATGGCAGAAGTGTATCAATTTTGAGGCTTTCTGAGATTTAGTTTTCTGAAAAGTAGCAATGATAGCAGGTAAGCAGGAGCTATAAGAAGCAAGAAAATTCAGGTTTGCAGTTTCCTTCCATTTTTATTAACCCAGCTGTGGAATGAGGAGATTACTGTCTTGATTGTGTTTGAACATCTGGCTTCATTGAAGCCAATGGCAAAGCTGCTATTATTTTAAACAAGGCTAGAGTTACTCTTGCTAAGTGCTGGGCAGTAGCTACCAATATTAATGTGTGAATAGAGTATGATCTGTCTGAGTGTGGGATAGGTTTATCAGACAGTCCAGCTTTCCCCTGTGGGCATTAAATTCTCAGTGTATTGCTTTGTCTATTTTTTTCTATCCTCTGTTTCCATTGAATATTTGGGTCTACCAAATTTCATAGGTAGGAAAGTATTCCTCTACTAGCCTTGCCAGCCCTTCATCCTGTTATGCTGACCCTGCTCTGTCTAATTAATAAGTCTTCCTTTTAATCTTCCAGCAAATACTTGTGCGTCCTTCTCATACCTCTTCACTCTCCTTTGTGTCACATGGGAAGGTTACTGGTGCCTGAGCTTCTTGGAAAGCTGTTTTTACCCAGACTTCAGCATTTATTTTTTTTTTCCCTATGGGTGGCATAACTGCAATTAGGCCTTGGAATGAGTTCATACCTTGCTCTGAATCCCTTGCTCTGCCTTTAATAAACACCCACACATCAGGATATTTTTGGAGAGCCTGCAGTGAAAAATTACTTGCAGGATCACTTTCCAGGCATGACTCGTTCATTATTTAATTTATTTTCTTAATTTACTGGTTTTCCTAATTTACTGTTTTTCTCTGCTTCATGGTCCCAGTGTCCTCTTCTGGATCAAAAGTGCGCAGCAACTCTTTGCCCAGGACCCCCTCACACCCCTGCCTCTCCCACTGTGGAGAAGGTCCCGCTAGGTCAGTCCTCCAAACCATGCGCACTGATGCCATGATAAGCTTCTTAGCTTATTTTCTCTGGCAGAGCAAGTGGCTTAGAGGAGCACCCCCAGCCCCCGCACCTTGGCTGGGCTTATGTGTGCCGGGGACACCACCATGGCAGCAGCAACAGCAGCATATGGTGCAGCAGGCAGGCTCCTGCGAGGTGAGCCGCAGCAGCTGCTGGGCCCCCTCCATATGGTGAGGGGGAGCACCCCGAGCCCTCGATTGACATGAATATGCTTTTAGCACATTGAATGTAATGTGCCTGTGCTGCATTACCCCATCCATGCTCACTACACGTCAGGGAATAAGCACATCTCAGTAGTTTAAGAGTGGATTTCTTTTTTTCCTCTCTGTTTTTGGCAGCTTTGGAGAAGAACCCAACAAAGTCAAAGGCCCAAACCCACCTTCAGATCACAGTAAATAACATCTTTAGTGCCATCCTTTTGCATAATTGATACATCTAATGGAATTACTATGCAGGCAATGTTCCGCATAGCTCCAAGCAAGAAGGAGCAAACATGTCAGTAAGATCAGAAATTGCCACAAAATTTTCAAAGAAACACTTTAGAAAGAAAGACAATTATACATCTCTTAAGAAGAAAAGGGGAAAAAGTTGGGTTTTTTTTCAAATTATTTAGGTTTTTTCCAAATATTTTCACAACAAAAAAATATTAGTGGAAACATTATGGAGCCATCAAGCACAAAAGAGAAATGAATATGAATTAAATAGGTGTAACCATTATTACTAAAATATGGTTTTTATCGCTTTCAGATATATATCATTAAATATTAAATGAGACACAATAAAAATGAATGAAAATGGAAACCAAATAAAAATTATTCAATTAAAGAAAATTCCATGGAAGTGACAAAAACAAACCCATGAAAAATCCCCACAAAGTAAGTAAGGAAAATGTCAGCCATGTTAAAGCATGAGAAAGGAACTTAACAAGAAGTATGAGCCCTTGTCCCCTCTGCAGGCTGATGCTTACGCTGGTCCTCTTGCTTTCAGTCTCTGTCCCTGACTGTGCCTGTAGTGGTCAGCAGAGATGACTCCTTGCAGACTGATGTGTGCTGGGGCAATGGTGCCCTCCTGGGGGCTGCCAGGGCCAAAATATAATCTACAGGGGAAACAGGTTGAGCATTTGGCTCAGTGTGGCTGTAGTTGGTAAGAGCCCCGCGATGAACATCCTGCTTTCACAAGGACAGAGTGGCTCCCAAAATCTTCTGGTGGACACAGATCTGCATTTGCCCTTGGCGTCTGTGCCTGCCAGCATAGCTCCCAAGGACTGTTTAAAGCCTGCGCTTTTTACAAATAAAAGCAATGTTTGCACGAAATGGTCCCATGAAGCCAGTTTAGCATGGTCATGGAAAAAGCCCTCAGGGGATAAACAACAAATGAAGCCACCAAGTGACTGACTGGGCAAAGGGACTATGCACACTGAGGGGACCTGGGGACCAGCTATGGCTGTAGCATAGCCCTGCAGATGCCCTGGGGCCATCGCCACTGGCACAGGAGCAAGGAGAGATGGGGAAGATGCCATGTGGGATGGTGGCCTGAGATGTGGCAGCTTCCCCAAATGCATCTTGCTACCAAGCCTGGTGCAGCCTGATGTGAGTCACCTCGCTTGCCTGGCACGATTTCTAGAGCTGGAATGTAAAAATAGCCTAGGTTAATAATATAGCAACCCACAAACTAGCACCTGATGGGCACAAAGGTACTGCAATGCTTTCTTTCAGTGTCTCAGCCCTCTGTGTGGTTTACAGACTGCCTTACCTAACCCTGCTTCCTGATGCTCTCTAATGTGGTGCTTGAGGAAAACAGGGATTTGCAATGGTGTGCCTTTCAGAAAACATGATAAACCAAATGCCATTAATTCCAGTCACCTCTATAATTTCTGTGATAGCCTTTTTGGGGGCTTCAGTCACATTATTTTGGGTTTTTTTAAGATGTTTTCCTATCCCCTGCCCCATGGCCCACATGTGCAGAAGGGAAGCAGGTGACTGCAGAGGCCACTACACCAGGAAAACACTGCATCATCGAGGGAGTGCTCTCCACTGGGACAATAATTTTGGTCATGTCTCTGAGTTCTGTTAAACTGAGATGTGGCTTGCAGTGATGAGAGGCCAAATTAACTATTTTCCAGATGAATCTTCTAGGCCACCTGAATCATAAAGTCAGTAAGCAAACAAAGTCATTAACATTTTGCATATACTTTGCCTGCAATGACCAAGTTTATGTGAACTTATTCCAGTAACTTGAGTGAACTGACATTTATTCTATGTTATATTCCATTTCTCTGTTTTATTTTACAATGTGCTTTCTCATGCTTGTTTGTCTGTCATTAATTCTAGCCACACTAAAAAGAGGTGGCTTGGTGTAGTGGCTCTATGGTCAGGACATTTGAGTCAGAGTTGACCTTATCAAAATATGCTCAGCCTTTGTCAGTGTTACTTCTGCCCACACTTAGCTTTCTCCTTTCTTTCTCTTCTTTAACTGCATTCTTCATGACCACACATTTTCTGAGACACACAGTTACCTCTTCCTGTCATTAATATTTCAGCAGCTGAGTGTCCTTGCTACTGCCTGCCCTTTCCTTTCCCCAGCTAGCCCCTGTTGTGACTGCTGCTTTAACCCACTTCCATCTCAGGAAACCTTTGTCCTCCCCATCCTGGACTCCCAGGACTGCCTCTGCCAGCTCTTTTCCTTCTCTCCCAGACCTGAGCAAGTCCCTGAGGTATCTCTCCCTTCCATCCTGCTCAGCAACGGGTGCTGAGTGGAGCCATCACAGGGCCCCTGCTCCAGCCCAGCCCTGTCAGGATGAGTGTTCTGGCACAAAATCATCCCCTGATGCTCATCCAAACCCTATTCCCTGAATTCTGTGCTATGGGGTGGCATTTGTGCAGTGCGTTGGATGCACTATGCTGCAGGGCAAGGTGGAGGGACAGGAAAGTCTCATGCCTTATCTCCCTGCCTCTCACAGACTGAACAGATAGTAATTTATTTCACTGAACTGATGGTTTGCTGAATGTCCTGGGGCACTGCAGAGGCTGTAAATAGGGCTCTTTCCTTTTTAATGTTTTGGGCATTTTTTTTCAGTCCTGCACTTTTAAAACAACAGCCCCCGGCGGCCATGCAGGACTTATGACTCTCCCATGAATTGCAGTAATTCGTTCTGTCTGACCTACAATTACCAGTTATCTTTGTAACCTTCCTTGAAGGCAAACACACTCACTATAAAAGCATGCTGCCCATCACATTTTTAGACTATTGGCAGCCAGCTTTCCTCTTCATTTCCTTTGTAGGACAGGGCCCATCACAGCTGTAAACACACCAATATATCAATTACTACTTTTTTTCTGGCTGACTGCAGGCAAGGACATCTTCTCCTCTCTTTTCCTCTCCCAGTGCCAGAGGTTACCAGGTCACACAGCCCAGGCAGGACAAGACATTTGGCCTGTCAGCTGCTGTGCTTGTCCCAAGGCTACTACTCCCCTGTGCCTCAGGCTGTGGCTGCAGGCAGTCAGTCAGATGGACGAGTGAGCCCTTAGCAGTTAACCTCTTCTAGAGGTTAACTCTTCTCAAGAGGCAAAGCTGGCATCCTATTTGAGAAGTTTAAAACAGTGAGCCATGAGGCAAGGGGTGGAGGCTCCCAGCCCAAGCAGGGACAACCAGAGAGGTGGCAGGCCAGCATGTCTAGCCTTGCACTGACTTTGCACCACTGCATGGTGTGGGACTGACCCAATAACACATTGCACTGAAAAAAGGGCTTTTGTGCTTGAAATTCACAACCTTGCTTCATCTGCAGTAATGTTCCTTGGTTGACAATCCTAAAAAACCTACAAGCTGCTCTTGTAGCTGAGGAGCAGGTATTGCTGGCCACATGCAGCCACTTAAGCAATGCTGGGGCAGCCAGGGTAGGAGGATTTATTCCTGATTGTTGAGTAGATTCTACTGTACACCCACCCACCTGAAAACTATTCTTTTTTTTTTTTTTTGCTGTTGTTTCACTTACAGATGTTAGGTTTCCAGCTGCATCAGTGCATCAGTCAATGAGGTGCCAGATTTGATCTTGGCTCTCAAATAGCCAGGCAGAGACTCAGGAGGCCTGTTGAAGGGCTCAGCATGGACCCAGAGCAATATCCTACATCAGCCTGGTAATTCACATCCCCTTTCCCCAAGGAAATAAGAGCAGGCTTCACCATATACAGTCTTCCTCACGCTGGGAAAATGTACCTGACACACATGTAAGTGGGCTGCTGGCACCCACTGGAAGAGAGAAGAGAAATATTTTATTCCTATACAAAGTACATGCATTTGATAGTCTGTTTACTAGTTTTTCTCTCAAGGCCCTAAAGTCCAAGGCATGCATTTAGGCAGAGAGCTGCAGGCACCTTTGCTTTCACCTCTGCTTGTCTCCACTTACTTGTCAGGTCATTTCCAGCAAAAGTGCATTTAACAGCCAGGAAGAAAACAGGAAATGGCCCACAAAAGATTTTCCACAAAAATTAGTTGCCTAAAGGTGAAAATAAAGAGTCTGAGAAACACCTAGTGAGTGCACATCTCTAAATGAAACTTGAAGGCCTGCAGACTGGAAGAGTCAGAGATGCGGCCCCATGAGCTCAGACTTGGTTGGTGGGGATGTATGGTGGGCTGCACTAGCTGGGGGCCAGGCTTCCAAATCCCAGGGTAACAAATCTAGCCCTTCCAGCTGGTGCTCCCAGTGCTCTGGGAGCAGGATGCTTGTCCTGCTGGGAAGGGCCACCATGGCATGGGCTGGAGGGGCAGGAGTGGTACCTGCCAGCCTGGGTCCATGCCCCTGGTGCCAGTGCCACTCCAGCATCACCATCAAACAGAGCATCAAGTGGGCAGGAGATGTGCTGCATTGCTTTTTTTGGCAAAGGCAGTACAGTTTTGCTATTTGCTAATGTCTTGGTTTGTATCGTACTGATGTGATGACAGGCATCATTAACTTAAACCGCCCTCACTCTGTGTGGGGCACAACATGGAGGTGGCATGGCGCTGCATGGCCTCGGGCTTGAATCTCCACCTTGGTTTTCTCATTGCACCATGGAGTCAGAGGGCTTGGCAGGGTATTGTCTGGGATGGTAAAGGTGGAGTGCAGTGTGTGCATGGTCCTTGGCCTGCACTTTCCAAGAGGCCAGATCTGGAGACATGCACCCACATTTTCCTGCTGGGCTTCATGTCTCCCTCAGGGTCCTCACTAAAATCCACATCTTTTTATTTTATTCTTCTGCTAGGGCTGATGCCTTGGGCTAATGCAGTAAGTTCCCAATGCCAGAATGCTGCCTTGGGACACTGAAGCAAAGGAGACCATATCCATGTTAAAGAAAGGATTTTTTAAAAAAGAAATGATTTATCATTTTGTTCTTTGCTGGGGTCTTTCTTTCAGATTCTGGATACATTCAATCTCAGTATCACACCCAAGGAGCAATTGCATTTCAGTAATAAACAGAGCTTTGTATATAGTTTATATTTCAGTTGATTATAATTGCACAGTGTTTGTGAGTCTTTTGAGATGAAACTTGTGATAGAAATGCAAGATGTAAATTCCCAGCATTAGCTGGAGCTTCCTAGGCTCAGCAAAGTGACAGTGTATGAATGAATAAATCATAGCTAGATTTCAGTGAATAATTCAGAGTCTAATTAATTTGGTGAAAATATACTCTTTTCTTATTCACAAAACCTCTGTTTGGAGGTGGAGGGTTTCTCATGGCTCCTGTACGCAAGTTCTTACCTGCTCAATAGCTTGGTCATTAGTAGCTTGCAGATTCCCTGCTGAAAACACGATGTTTGACATTTGACTTATGTTGATGAGTTATCAGCAGTCATGAGTCTATTTTTTTTTTTAATTGTTTTAGTTTCAATTGTTTGGTCACTCTGCTACCAATCCAAATGCTATTAACGTAAAGTCTGCTTTGGACTTAACTGTAAAGTGGGAGACCCTTTTCAGCAAGGAAAGGGCTCATAAAAAAGCCATTGCTCAGTGACAGGCAGGAGATAAAACAGGTCAGATGTTATAAAAATAGTGGCTCCCTCTGCAGCCACAAGAACTGATTCTCTCTAAAAAAGGAAAAAGGAAAAAGAAAAAAAGGGAGTCCTGTGCATAAGATGGATTGGGATGACCTGTTTACATTCTGTTTTCCTCTAGCCTGTCCAGAGGGAGTGATCCCAGGCCAGGCATCTCACAGGGATACCTCTTCTCTAAAGGCACCAGGCATTTGTGGTGGTGCCAGGTTGGGATTTCACCTCTGGGGTTCATCAGCTCACACATTTTAAGAGCAAAATGGGAAAGGGAGATTGTGGGACAGGAAGACTGCAAAAAGGTATGGGGCAAAACTGGCTGTAAAGTAGAGGCTGAGGGTGCTGGCATGGGTTTATCCACAGGATGTTTCAGGTGTATCCGATCAAAAAGAGGAGATGACAAAGGCATTGAAAGAAAATGCAGTGGAAGAGTAACACTAACATAGGCACACACAGTGCCCTGTTCCTGCCCACATCCTCTTGCTTTCTGTAATTGCCAATCAGTTTGGGGAAATATAGATTCATTAGTCCTTCCTCAATTTATTTCTCCCCAGCTCTGAGTAAATGTCTTTCCATTTCCTGATGCTTGCAGCAACGTCATTTCTGAGCTCTCTTTCTCTCTCTTCTTCCCTCCATGCCCACAACCCCAGCTGTGATGGCCCTGTCCACGGGAGAGGTAAGTCTCTCTGGCTGGGTTGACTGCTGGGTAGATGCTGGGTGTCTGGCACCGACTGACTTCAGTGCCTTGGGGCAGAAGAAGTGGTGGCACCTGGGCCTTCAAGCCCAGATACATGCTCTGACCTCTGAATCAAAGAGGGAGTCATCCCATATTTCATTCTGGACTGGCATGAAGGAAGGGGTTCAGAGAAGGTCCAGCAGCCTGGGAGGGTGTGAGTGTCTTTCTAAGCTTCAGGACTCACATTTAGCCTCGTGTCACCATTGTTGATGTTTATGTTGATTGATTACTGGTGTTTTACCTTCCTTTTAGGATGAGAGACTGGAGCTGTGGCACAGCAAGGCTTGCAAATGTGATTGCCAAGGAAGTCCTAACTCAGTGTGGTCCAGTGGGACTAACAGTTTAGAGTGCATGCCAGGTAATGAGCCAGTGCACCTTTAGCCATACTCATCTGATGAACTTCAGCAGCTTCCCCCATTGCACTTTGCACAGCAGAACTGGCATGTTACAGTGGTACTTGTTCCAAAAGCAGCTGCTGGTGGGGCTGGGGAAGCTGCACTGGTGGGAGGTGTGACCGACCCTGCACCATTGCACAGAAGGGTAGCAGCAATGGGGGCTGTGACTGGGCCTCAGGAGGTCACCCAGGGTGGACCAGGCTGGCCAGTGCTGGTGAGCACTTGACTGACCTGTCCCTACAGTCCTTGGAACTGGTGCTACCAGAAACTGCCTGGGGCAGCTATTGCTGTGTGCAGGATTTGCTGTAGGAAACCTTTTGTACCACCTAGGCTCATTCTCCCCTTGCTGCAGTTTAGCCTGTGACAACTTCTTATCTCTGCAGGGGTCAAGGAGAACAGTTTATTATTCCTTTGCAGCATAATTTTAAACAGTAAAAGACCACAATTGTGCTTTCCTTTGAGTTTTCTCTGGGCTGCCTCTGCTTAGCTTCTCTAGCCATTCCTCACAGATCATGTTTTATAGGTTTCTGATCAATCTCTTTCCCTGTTATTCTTTGCAACTGCTGCATTTTCCCTGACGTGTTACCCTACCAAGGCTTTATCAGTGCCCTGATGATCCTCAGGTTTAGTTCACGTGTCCCACAGAAGCTGCACTCCTGTTCAGGCCTCAGTCATGCAAGTTTTCAGAGGTGTTCACCTCCTCCAGAGTTGAGTGATGAAGGTGGTACCTGTCTCATGCCCACTTGCTACCAACTCATCCCAGTTCCTTCAGGAGGCTGTGCAACAGCTTGCACTGTGTTTTCCTACACCCTTGGTACTCCAGGGGAGATGCACGGGGTAAATGGTCACCCCAGTGCTCAGTGTTTGGCATGGCTGCCCTGAGGGATGAGGAGGTTAAATGAGTTACTCTGGAAGACCTCTGAGTGGAAGCCAGGACAGGCTAGAAAGCAAATAAAAACATGAATTAGCAAGAAGATGTGATGCCATTGACAGATCTTGTAGGCTTATGCAAAGATGAGAGGTGCAGAAACACAGGCATTTCTATCTCATGCTTTTGTTGGATCCGAAGTTTTATTTCCCATGGTGTGAGGTAGCTGACAAGTGCAAAGGCTTTCCAGTCATCTTTGCTGGGCCATCTGCTTCCCCTGAGCTCCACCTCCTCACACCCTGCTTGCTGTGAAGGCTATGTCCACCTGGAGCTTGCCCAGCTTGAGCATTGACCACAGGCTTCTTTCTTGCCCAGAGAAACTACAAGGTGAAGATTCAGCTGCTATGCATGGGTGATGTCTCACCCCTGGGGTAGAGTGGCCCCAGATATCCCCAGTAAGGAGTAATGTTTTCTCAGGCTATGTCTTTCTAGTCTCTGCAGCTGGTATTTCTACAGGGCTGCCTGCTGGGGCAGGTATAAAGAGGAAGAGACAGCTCCTGTGATGCAGAAGAATCACTAATAGGATCTCCAGAAATGAAACTTTGTATCTCTTGTTGTGGGGGTTTCCTTCAGTCTCTTATGAAAGAAACCCATATGCACTGTTCTCCCAAACTGTTCTCCAAAGTCTGAGTTGGTATGGCCCTGCCTGAGCTCACCACTCCCTTTCAAAGGGCTGCCCACCACAACTTATTTCTGTCTCAGCATCATCACAAAGCTCACCTGCAATGGGCATGTCCCTGCAGTCCTTGTGTCCTTGTCCAAGTCTCTCTCTATTTGGAAGATGCCTTCTCTGCACCTGAACATCCTCCACCTGTAACTGTACTCCTTTTCATGGAGCTGCAGTAAAGCATATTTTGGACAAACAGAGGTTACTAAACAGTCCAGGTCATTATGTCACACACACTGCTTCCTGCAGCCCTGGATCCATGTGCAAGGAGCAGCACTGGTATGCTCACACACACCACAGAGCCTTATAGCAAAACTGAACTGCAGCCAGCTCAGCAAAGATCCCCCACCAACCTCTTGAGAAGTCCATCTTCTCAAGGTGGCTCCCTACTGGCACCTAGGCCTGGCATACCAGCCTGATCCTACTGCACATTTTCTTTTTGTTTAACCTTAACATTGTACAATTCTCCATCTAAAACCTTGCTACAGCCTGGTACCACCCTGCTCTCACTTGCACAAGGAATCACAGAATCACAGCATGGTTTGGGTTGGAAGGGACCTTTAAAGATCACCTAGTCCAACTCCCCTGCCATAGGCAAGGGCATCTTTCACCAGACCAGGTTGCTCAAAGCCCCATTCAACCTGATCCTTGAACATTTCCAATGATGGGGCACCCACAACCTCTCTGGGCACCCTGGCCCAGTTTCTGGCTATCTGCATTCTAAAAAATGTCTTCCTTATGTCCAATCTAAACCTATCTTCTTTCAGTTTAAAACTGTTGACCCTTGAAAGATAAAGGAGACACAGCAGGTTTGGTTGATCCATCCATGGTTGAGGGACACGTGTGTGAGAGAAACAGCTCTAGATTTCCTGGCCAAGCTAGATGTGAGGTATGCTCTCACACATTAGCACTATGTAGCTGAGTAATGAAGGCAACTTCTTGAGGTGTTGTAGAGCTGTCTCTGGCATGGCTGGAGGGGAGCAGGCGGCCTTGCAACCGCTGCAGAAATTTTCTCCAGGTTGGCATTAATGGTGTTAAATGGTTTAGCTGGTTTGGCTGGGCGGGTGTCTGTTTTGCAGGTCAAAACAGACCAGGTGTCTGTTTTGCAGGTCCCTGAGCGTAGCACAGCCAGACGCACCAGAAGGTGACCTGCTAATTGCATTACTGTTGTGTGGTCTGCGGATTAGTGTTGCTAAAACTAAAGTTACCTGGTGTTCAAGATAATCCTGCCGAGTAGTAAACACGCGGGACCACCCCAGCATGGCTGCCCTTGCACAGGGGGAAGTGAGGATTTTAATCTGGTGGAACAAAGGTGGTGTTTCTGTGCCTAGAGGAAGGTAGGATGGCAGCTCTGTGTTTTCATGGGGAAAAACATGTTAATGAGGTACCGAGTGAGCAAGATATGTTAATGAGATATTGATGAATACAGTATCGACCTAGTGGAGCCTACTAATGAGACATTGACCATGTGGCCACAGTGCTGGGGGGTTGCACCAGGGAGGCCGCAGTCATGGCCAGGCCTTGGGAGTCCACTGATGCTCCCCACGCACTGGTCATTTTTAACATGAGGCACCACGCTTGTAGGTCAGGCATGGCTGAGGTGAGGAAACATCCTACCCAGAAGTGAAGCTGCTCAGACCCACTTGCTCCTTTGTTGCCAAAAACCATGAAGGAAACTACACTAAACTGGAATACATGACAGAGTTACCCTTGGGAGCACCACACCAGCTCCACAGGCTGCAAAATTAGACAGTGCTTCCCAGGATATAGATGTTTGTCAAGGCATTGCCCTGTGATGCTTGTGAGTGCTTTCTTTATGTGTATCTAGCTACACAGTGATAACCTGATTGCATAAAAAATAAACATAACAAAAAAACCCTACAGCTAGGGTCAGGTAGCATGCAGGCACTCTGCATGGCAGCATCACCAAAGGCTTGTCCTCCAGAGCACTCTGTGGTGACCCACCACAGAAAGTTTTAAGGATGAATGTGTATTTCTACCTATAGTGGTTTTGCAGCCAGCAGGAATCTTGCTGAACTTCTCACATTTGCAGAAGACAGCTATGGGGTCAGGTTTGGTAGCCTGAAGATCTGAAGGCAAAAGCTCAGATGAAGATCCCTGAGCCTTTGGCAAGGTCAAGCATTACACCTCACTGGTACCCACAAGTTTTCCACAAGACCAGATCATCTCCAGATACAAAGATAGTCCCCATAGCAGAAAATGCAGAAGATTTGAGGGTGTTTGTGAAGGGATGATCAGAGCAGATTCAGCAATTTTGCTGTGCAGGCCTAGCCATAAATCAAGACAGTGAGTGGAGCAACAGAAGGAGATAAAGCAAGAAAAGCCATGCTGGGCATTTCTCAAGGACTAGGCAGAGGCTGATGGCCTGGAGGCTTGATCCAGGATGATAGATCCAGTCTGCATCTGCTTCCACATACTTGCAAGAAGATTTGGATTGCAACATCTGAATAAATCTTTCCACCCAAATTGATGCAGGCAACACAGGTTTATTGAGAGAGAGAAGAGTTAGAAATTCACACAAAAGAAGAGATAGATATGAAGACCCCATGGCCCCATAGCAGCAAATACTGCAGGGGTTGTGGTCTGGTTTAAAAGCATCCCAAGCATCCTGGCCAGGAAGGAAAGGGAGCAGTGACACCGCATAGTAAGTGTGCAGACACATCCAGGAAAAAAAGCCACTCGTGTCCCTTAAAGTAATTTTTTCCCTTGTTCTGCAGAGTGCCCCTACCACAAGCCCCTGGGCTTCGAGTCTGGTGCTGTCACCCCTGACCAGATAAGCTGCTCCAACCCTGAGCAGTACACAGGCTGGTACTCCTCCTGGACAGCCAACAAGGCACGTCTCAATGGCCAAGGCTTCGGGTGAGTCCAAAAATATCTTCCTTAGGCATCCTGTGGGCAGGTGGGTGTGGGGGGCTGGGAACCCCTGGCAACAGGAGGGTCTGCTTGGGAAGGCAGCAGCAGAGGATGTAGCAGGGCTGGCGGTGTCCCCCCAGGTGCGCATGGCTCTCCAAGTACCAGGACAATGGGCAGTGGCTGCAGATTGACCTGAAGGAGGTGAAGGTGATCTCGGGGATCCTCACGCAAGGGCGTTGCGATGCCGACGAGTGGATGACCAAGTACAGCATGCAGTACCGCACTGATGAAAACCTCAACTGGGTTTACTACAAGGACCAGACTGGGAACAACCGGGTCAGTGGACTTTGCACTTTGGCTGCTGGTGAAGTGGTGTCTTGTTTGGAGACACGAACACATCAGGTCTTAGTGAGGAGGTGCCCCAAGAGGGGGGATCCTGTGGGAGCAGCAGGATGGATGGGGCTCAGTGCTCACCTCATGTCCAGGGGCAGCACAGAGAGGGGCACCCCCTCTGTGGTAAGAACAAATGCCATGTTGACATGGCAGAAGTGCAAAATACATTTTTAAGTTTTCTAACTGTGATAGTGGAGTCCAGATTAAGCTCAGAGGCGTTAGCTGGCATCACAGGGGAGACAGTATCTCCATGATAAAGACCTTTCTTCAGCTGTGGCTGCACAGCCCCAGCCATTCCTGAGCACTGCAAAACTGGGGCTCCTGCTTTTGCTGTGAATCTGGGGCTACCGCACAATGACAATGCGAAAAACCCCTGAGACAAAATCTGCAACTAGTTAAGTCACATCCCACCTAATTGTTCTCATGCTGCACTTAGAAGCAGTCTGAAGTGAAGAATTGCACTGGGAGACCTTACAGTGGTGCCCCTGGTCCCTGTGCAACTCAGCTGGACTGGTGGATGCCACAGCTGCTGCCTCCCAGGTGTCCTCAGTGTCTGTCTGTGGGGATAGCCCCATCCCAGCCTGGGTGGCTTTGCTGGAGTACTGGTTCCTGCTGCCCTTAGGAGATGCTGAGCTTTCCCTAAAAAACGTTATGGAAGCAGGAGCTGTGGCAGCATGGCCAAGCAGTAGGAAAAGGGCCTCTAAATATACTTTTTGTTTATATCAGCATTTCTGGGAGAGTCTGGCTCATGAACTGCAAGCATCCGAACTCAACCATGCTCACTCTGAACACACAGTGCCTCACTGTGGGAAGGCAAATGAGAGAGAATGGGGTGAGATTAATATAATCTAACCAGAAAAAAAGTGCAGGAATGATGTGGGGAAAATGAGTCACTCAGAAAACCCAGTCAGTGTGACAAAAATTGTCTCTAACTGGCTATTTTTCAAGTCTTTTTTTTTTGAGGGTGGAGGAGAGGGAGCTGCCTCCCCCTCCTCTGCTCTACACAGGCACCCTAAACCCATGGGACAGGATTTCTGTCTCCCTAACCGCTTGCCTACACCTCTCTCCTCAGGTGTTCTACGGCAACTCGGACCGCTCGTCCTCGGTGCAGAACCTGCTGCGGCCGCCCATCGTGGCTCGCTACATCCGCCTCATCCCACTGGGCTGGCACGTGCGCATCGCCATCCGCATGGAGCTCCTTGAGTGCCTGGGCAAGTGCGGCTGAGTGCCGTGTCCTGGGGAGGATGTGTAGGTGTCCACCCGTGCAGCCTCCCCACTGTCTCCGGTTGTGGCCACGGTCCTGTGGTATAACTGCCCAGCCTGCAAAGGGGAGGGTTGTCTTGAATAAAAAGTTGTTTCACACCATGTCTGGTGATAAAGGTAAACCCTGCTGTGAAGCTGACAGGTGTTTATGGGGCACACAGCAGGGAAGGTGGGAAGGTTCATGGCCATGGCTTTGATCCCATGAGATGTGGTGCTTCTGGCCCTGGGTGTTAGGTTGGGGAAACTGCCATCACTGCATGCTGTGGAGGCCAAAGTGCAGATGGGGCTTGGAGTCTCTTGGGGAGGGCAGGTCTGCACTTGAGCATTTGTCCCCAAACCCAGGCACACCCAGCTGCCCCACCTGAACCAAGGGAAGGCTCTTGTGCCAGGGCAGACATCTCACCCTGCTTTTCCTCATGTTCCTTCTGCTGGTCTCCGCCATCCCTGAGAAAGGGCTGTGGTCAGATCTGTCCTGTCCCCACTAAGAGAGGCCCCACCTGTCCTTCACACTCTCAAATAACCTCAGGTCCCCTTTGGACTGAGCTGCTGTTGCTGGTTTTGGGACAGGCATCAGTGCCTTGTGTACCAGGTGGCTGAACTCTCTCTGTATTCTCTCTCGTTGTTCACCAACACAGCCCAGGGAGCTTTGCTCCCTGTGGGTGTTTGTTCAGAGGAACAGAGACTTTGCTCTTATTAACTGCCTTGATCTCCATTGCCTGATCCCCAGTGGTTGCTGAGCGCGTGAGGGATTTGGAGCACGTGGAGGCTCCAATGATGCACCCATCTCCTGGCAGTGATTGCCTGGCTGCTATGGTTCATGTCGCTGCCTCTGCCTGGGAGCTGATGCTCAGCATGCCCCATGTGGGAACTGCATCATCCACAGCTCCCATGTGTGAGGGGCTCTGGGGCAGCAGTCACTGTGTGGTTTCCCACACATCTGTGGTAGAAACCTGGCAGGCACCAGAGGCCCTTTCCCTATTTTGTTAACAATCCATGCATCCATCCCAAAGAGACAGGGCACTGGCACCTGAGCTGTCCCAGCAAAGAGAGGTATGAAGACAAGGGCAGCGAGGCTGGCCAGATGCCTCTCGTGCCTTCTTATTCTTATGGGCGTAGAGGTGAACATAGTGTGCAGGGCAGGAGTGGAAATGTGACTAAAACCAAATTATATGTGACCAAAAACATAAGAAAAAGTTTTGGATGTTTGTGCAACTCATCACATTTTATTCATTTGTGAGGGCAGAGGTTTCTTCCTTGTTTGTTTTCTTTTTTTTTTCCTGTATATAGAGACAAATAATAGCTTTCAGGAAAATAAGCTATTCTGGTGAGCCCAAAAGCTTCTGCTCCACTATACAAACACTATGAAGTCTACAGAGACATAGAAAAGATCAATCCCCATCTCCTGAGATGATTGTTATTATGTCACCATGACTTCCCTTGCTTTTCCCCTATCCCCCAAATGAGTTTTGCCTATCCACAAATGGGTCTAGGGACATGTTTTCTTAATAAGAAATTGGTGAATCTGCATGGTTCTCTAATGACTATGTGTCCAGGCAAGCTCTACAGAGAAGGTCCACTGAGATCAAGGCAAGTTGATCTCAGTGCAGCCGAGCTGTGGGACCAACATGGGGTAACAGCCTCCCTGTAGGTGCTGCACACACAACAACAGGGAGACAAAGGCTCTCCACCAGTCATCATAGCTCTTGTATTAGGAGCACCAACACAAAAAGCTGCAGCATTTCCAGGCCCGGGACACAGCATCACATTAACTCACTGCTCTTCCCTAAAAGTGGCATGGGAAGCTCTGTTCCATGTCCTGGTGGATGGTGACTAGAGAGGGAGGAAGTTTGGTGTTGTTTTGTTGCATGACTGCGGAATATTGAGGTGGGGCTAGAGGGTTGGATTGGCGATGAACTCGTCACTGGCTGGTGAATATTTGTAGCCCACCAAAGCAGTTAAGCTTGACTGCAGCTACTCAAAACCTTGCCTGTGACTGGCCTCTCAAGAGCTCTCATGCACAATCCATGTTTTTTCAAGTTGTCTGTTTTAGAAATGCACCCTGTGGCAAGGGCCAAGAGCTCCTTTGTAATTTGGAAGAGCTCACAGGCTTAATCCACAGTCTGAATGGATGGACCACACACTGTTATACACCAAGGTACCACACTAAATTATGTCTCTTGACATGACTGATCCTACATATAGGATATAATAAAACCTTGTAGGGAAAAAAACATGATCTAGGTAGAAAGTACCTCTGCTATCACTCTTCCAGTCTCCTACCTTCAAAGGAATCACTAGACCCTTTTTCCAGATTGAAAAGCACAGCGATAAATAAGGTGGAAGTAACTGGCATACACTGCATTTCACAGTTCATTTGCTTCTTGCTTTGCCATATCCTTTGTCTGCAGTTCAACTCTCCAGCTTGTGTGTGGAAGGGACCTACTTCTGGCTTTCATCTGCAATGTCTAAATGGTTCCTGCTAAAGCAAGAGTTTCTGTTCTGATCCTAGCTGTGCAGCTCACTTGCTAATCAACCTTTGGAAATTCACTTCACCTCTGCCTCTTATCTCAAAAGATGGGTGCCGAGAGGCTTAATTAATTGGCCCTGTATGTTAGGGGGTGTTTTGATTGTCTTGAGCATAACGACGGTGATGATAGCGTTGAGTGCCTATGGGCAAGAATCAGAGGGAAGGCCAACAAGGCAGATAGCACAGTGGGAGTCTCTTATAGAGCGCCCAACCAAGAATAAGAAGCAGAAAAAAAATACTCTCAGCAGCTAGAAGTCTCACAATTGCTACCACTTGTTCTCATGGAGGACTTCAATTTACCAGATGTTTGCTAGAATTACAATACAGCAGAGAGGAAACAGTCCAGGAGGTTCCCGGAGTGTGTGGAAGAGAATGTCCTGACACAGCTGGTGAGTGAACAAGTGAAGGCTCCTTGCTGGACCTGTTCTTCATGAACAGAGGACTTGTGAGTGATGTGAACATTGGAGGCCATTTTGGGCATAACAAGCATGTAATGATAAGAGATTTCAATTCCTGGGGAAGTAAGGAGAGGGGTCAGTAGCACTGCTGCCTTGGACTTCCAGGGGACAGACTTTGACCTGTTTAGGAAACTAGTTGACAGTCCTTTGGGAAGCAGTCCTGAAGGGCAAAGGAGCCCAAGAAGGCTGGACATTCCTCAAGAGGGAAATCTTTTAAGGCACAGAAGCAGGCCATCCTGGTGTGCCCTCAGACAAGCTGCCAGCTTGTCTGAACAGAGAGCTTTGGCTGGAAGTAAGGAAGAAAAGGAAAATCTATGGCCTATGGTAGAAGGGGCAGCCACTCAGGAAGACTACAAAGATTCTATAAGGCTATGCAGGGAGAAAATTAGAAAGGCCAAAGACCAATTAGAACTTAATCTGGCTACTGCCATAAAAAAGAATTAAAAATGTTTCTATAAATACATTAACAGCTAAAGGAGGACTAAGGAGAATCTCTATCCTTTATTGGATGTGTAGGGAAACACAGCAACCAAGGATGAGGAAAAGGCTGAGGTACTGAATGCCATCTTTGTCTCAGTCTTTAATAGTAAGATCAGTTGACCTCTGAGTGCCCAGCCCCCTGAGCTGGAAGACAGGGACAAGGAGCAGAATGAAGCCCCCATAATCTAAGAGGAAATGGTCAGTGACCTACTGCACCACTTAGACACACACAAAAGTCTATGGGGCTGGATAAGATCCACCCAAGGGTACTGAAGGAGCTGGCGAATGTGCTGACCAAGCCACCTCCATTTATCAGCTAAATAGGTAGACAAGGAAGTTGTGGTAGATGGAGGTTAGCAAATGACATCCATCTACAAGAAGGGCCATAAAGAGGATCCTGGGAACTACAGGCCTGTCAGTCTGACCTTGGTTCCGGGGACGGTTCTAGAGCAGATCATCTTTAGTGCCATCATGAGGCCTGTACAGGACAACCATGCGATTAAGCCCAGTCAGCATGAGTTTATGAAAGGCAGGTCCTGCTTGACTAACCTGACCTCCTATAACAAAGTGACCGGTTTAATGGATGAGAGAAAGGCTGTGGATGTTCTATACCTGGACATTCATAGTCTTTGACACTGTTGCCTACAGCATTCTCCTAGAGAAACTGTCTCTTCATGGCTTGGATGGGCATATGCTTTGCTGGACAAATACTGGCTGGATGGCTGGGCTCAGAGAATGGTGGTGAATGAGTTTAATCCAGTTCGTGGCCAGTTCCATGGTTCAGTACTGGGGCCTGTTCTCTTTAATCTCTTCATTCATTCAGTGAGCTGAATGAGGGGATTGAGGGCACTCTCCATAAATTTGCAGATGACTTGAAGTTAGGCTGGTGTGTTGATTGCTTGAAGGTAGAGAGGGTCTACAGAGGGATCTGGACAGGCTGGATCAATGGGCCAAAGCCAGTGGTATGAGGTTTGACAAGGCCAAGTGCCAGGTACTGTACTTGGGTCACAACAATCCCATGCAACACTACAGGCTTGGGGAAGAGTGGCTGGAAAACTGCCTGGTAGAAAAGGACCTGGAAAAGGACCTGGGGGTGTTGGTCTACAGACAGCTTAATATGAGCCAGCCATGTGCCCAGGTGGCCAAGAAGGCAAACAGCATCCTGGCCTGTATCAGATATATATATATCAGATATAGTGTGACCAGCAGGACTAGGGAAAGTGATTGTCCCCCTGTACTTGGCACTGGTGAGGCTGCACCTTGAATATTCTGTTTGGTTTTGGGCCCCTCACTACAAGGACACTGAGGTGCTAGAGTGTGTCCAAAGAAGAACAAAGCCGGTGAAGGGACAGGAGAACAAGTCTTAAGGGCACCAGCTGAGGGAACTGTGGTTGTTTAGTTTGGAGAAAAGGAGGCTGAGGGGAGACCTTATCCCTCCCTACAACTACCTTAAAGCAGGTGTTAGTGAGGTGGGTGTTGGTCTCTTGTCCCAAGTAGGACAAGAGCAAATGGCCTCAAATTGCACCATGGGAGGTTTCGCTTGGGTATCGGAAAAAATTTCTTCTCTAAAAGGGTTATCAATGTGTAGATGTGGTGCTTAGTGACATGGCTTAGTGGTGGACTTGGCAGTTCTGGGTTAACAGTTGGATTTGATGATCTTACAGGTCTCTTCCAACCAGAATGATTCAATGAATCTATGATTAATTAAGTGGGCCTAGAATGCTTTTAGAAATGCACTTGACTTCTATCTCTGCCATAAATACAGCATGTTGGAGTAAGTGCAGCTGAGGGCATTATGAAAGCAGGATACAACCAGCCAAAGTAGAGTTAGGAAAAAGCAAAGCTTTTCCTCATGAAGTCTAACTTTTCCTAGCATATCACTATCAATTTAATTACTGGCACAAATGCCTCCAATCACAATTAACCAGAACGGAGACAGCAACTGAGGCTGAAGGAGATGATACAAAGCAGTGCTGAAAACACACTTTCTTTCTAATGAAGATAAACTTTGAGTGAAAATGCTGCAGGTCTTTACCTGCAGGGGTAGGGAGACCAATGCATGGCTTTGCAACTGTGTAAAACAGAACAGGTTTGAAAGAGGAGGCAGGAGCAAGAGCTGCTTTCAGCTTCATGACCTGAGTTTTCAGTCTGGAATATTTATAAAGAGAAGGGATGGAACTATGCTGAGAAGTCAAGCCTGCCCAATCTAAGCTATGTGATAAAGTATTGCCTCAGGCCTCCAGACCAGCCACACCATTTTTGAAGTCAATAGCCCCTTTCTCTTAATGGGTAAGTGAAGGAATTACCTCTTCACTGCGGTCTGAGAGAAAAATGCCAACACCTACCATATTCCCCAATCCCAAGGGGACCGGTGCTAACTACACTGGGGCTACTACACTGAGGTGCTTGACTTCTTCAAGGACGCAGCTACTGTGTTTTCTGGAGCCCTGCAGGGATTACAGAATAGGGCACCAAATGCCTGGGATCACTTAAAAGTGCCCGAGATCCCTGAAAGAGTAAGATCAAAGTGAGATTGTAAAAGTAGAGCCAAGTCCCCAGAAAGCTTGGCACCTCAGTGAAAGTAGGTATCTCAAATGCATTTCTGGCTGGACTGTTGCAATGCAGGACTGCTTGTCCCAGTGGAAGTTGAAGCCATTATCGCAGGCCAGCCATTTCCCTGTTTGGGGCACAGCTCAGGGAAGGCACCAGACAGCAGCCTGGTCTCACAGCAGCTGTGGCTGTGGCACAAGCCACCAAGCAGCTGTTACGGAAGGATCTGAACAGACAGAAAGTCCTGGCTTTCATTGAGACTGCTGCTAGAGCACAGAGGGAAAGAAGGGAGGCCAAGGTAAAGTGGTCCCTACTCCTCAGTTTGTTTCCAGTTATTCTTAAGAATGAGAGACCAACAGAGAAATATTTCAGGTTTTTAAAGCTGCCCATAGTAGCCAAAAAAAGTCACAACCAAAACACTTAAGAGGAACCCATCAACAACTTTATCACTGAGACATGCACATTTGCCTAGAAGAATCTCAGCTTACATGTGGCAATGATGAAATGCCAATGTGCTACTGAAATGGTGGATCCTCTTCTGAAGCAAAGACAATTTAAGGGCTGAAAACTTTCAGGGCATTTTAATTTCTGGGTCATGCCCACTCAGGGGGTTGGTGGGTTGATGTTCAAAAAAGAGAATAGCAGAGTTTCTTGCCCTGAAAGGAAGAAACCCCTCCAATGTCTGCAATGGGACTACGGGAATGATAAGCAACAAGGTGCTACAGACCTGTTTTGTCTGTGCTCCTGTGGAAACATCAGACTTGTGGACAGATACAAGTCAGGTTCTCAGCAAAGCCCTGGTGTGGTTCCAGCCTGTTCTGCTCATTTGAGCCAAGCTAAGGTATGGGGACATGCTGGAGGAGATGTGTCAGGAATAAGACCGGCTGTTGAGCAATGCCAGTGTTCTAGTGCAAAATCTGCATTTTTATTAAAGACATAGTTTGGAAGGCCCATTCAAAAATACATTGTGCTCAGTAAAAATTAACCATTTCCATGCTGATAATTAAGGTTACCACAGGATTATTTTTTGTTTTTCTCTTTTAGAATATTTACAGCAACAATAGAAATTGTACAGAAGTTAAGAATGGAATACATGCCCCAAAAAAATTTGGTAAGGTGTACCAACAACATGATACAAAGGGTTGTATACAAACACTTTACAAATGGTTTATTAACTTGCATGAAGTCATCCTTAAATATTCAACACATTTTAAAATCAATTTGTATTCCAGGATTAAAAAGGTTAACGCCACATCACATCCCTTCCACAACAGAAAGCATGGTAGATTTAAAAGTTTGTGCGCTTTAGATTTCTAGTAGCTGTTAAAAACACTGGGGAATCTTATCCACAAATTTAGAAGTTTTGAAAGCTACCTCCGCAGCCCGTTATTTCTGGAATAGTCTGTACTGGCAGATTGTGAAAAAATATCACATTTTTTTCTTCTGTTTCACATTTTTTCCTTCCTGTTCCAAAATGACACAAATTCAGAATTCAGCATTTCACAGTGGAGATCTAAGCAGTCCTGGAAGTCTTTAGCAGATTAACCAGACTTTAAAATGCCTGCATAGAATTTCCAACAAAATTATGGTTTCAGGGAAGATTTTAGCTTATTGTTCCATAAACCCCAAATATATATATATGTTACTCCTTTCAATTACACATAATCTTCAGTAGTATGAGTCTAAGATGTGCACTAGCAAAAAAAAAAAAAAAAAAAAAAGGAAAGTCAAGACAGTTACCTACACTTTTTGCCTTGTTACTAAACAGTTAAAAGCTCTGCCATTGGATTTACATGTCAAAAGTTTACACCAAGAGGTTCCTATTCTATAGGAAAATTGAATAGCGGCTTCCAACTTGTGCTATGAACATGCTTTAATGGTGCTAATGGAAAGCTCTACGACAGCAGTTACTTCACAACGCATTTCTACGCCTGTACAATTAAGATGCCACCTTGTATTTCTCAGAACGGATCCAGAGAAACAATGCCCTGTGAAAACAGAGACCTGGTGGAAGGAAAAGCCTGGTAGGCAGTGTGTTTTGGTGGGGGCACAATGAGGTAAAGTATCTCACCCAGATGAAATGGAAAATTAAAGTGAAGAAAATCCTGAGCAAGTCTAAGGATAGCTGTTTGAGTAAAACAGCAAACAGGGTGGAGTAGTAGATAAGGCCTCTAACTCCCTGATAATCTGCACTAGAGAAACAACAAAGAACAAGGCAACTGCAATATTTGAGAACCACGAGGGGAAGGGCAAGGGAAGACTGCAAAGCAGTGCAAAGAATGGCATTGGGATTTTAGAGGGAGAGCTCAGATGGCTTGGAGTTTTCAGAAGTATATCAGATGAAGGCCCATCAAGATTTTATTACTTGGTTGCTAACAGTACCTAGAGGAAGAACCTTTTTATATACCTCTTCAAAATCTGGAGTCAGTAATAAGCTCAGAACAAACAAACCAAACCTTGACCACATTCTGCAAGAAAGAGGAGGTAGATTGACTTGCAGAGAAGACAAGAGATGTGTAGAGTCACTCTTAGCCTAAGTCACAAATTCTGTGTTCAGACTGTCGGGCCATGTCTCGAGTCATTTGTGCTCAGCTGCATATTTTGAGTCACATCCTAAAAGAGCCTGAGAAGCAATCTGATTTGGTGGAATGAAACATCCAAACATAGCAGGGCAGGCCCTCTCATACTTCTCATGCATCTTCCACTTAGTTGGTCAAAAGCCAACTTTTGCACCAAACAGTTGTACATAAGGTAACAACCAAGCATCAAAAAAGAAGCTGGAACGAGCAAAATTCAGACCTGATCTATCAGATTTACCTATGCTGTCTCATGCAGTAGCTGTTCACTGAGGCAACAGATGACCTACCACAGCTTTTCTCTTCCAACTGAAAGAGGATCTCCTATAAAATCTGTGTTGCTTAATTTTCATGAAAATTTGCTTTGTGACTGCGAAACGAGACATCTTCAGTTTCAGTACAACATCCAAATCAAGGGATGTGCACAAGCCTTCACTTGCCCGATGAGCCTGGACATTGATGCACTGCTGCTGTTTGACCCTTTGATAAAGCAGTCAACATCTGGAGCTTCCAAGCTGTATTATATTAAAAGGGTTTAGTCAAATTGTTCCCTTTTCAACAAAGGACAGAAGCTAAATGGCTTTTCTCCTCATTCACTACAAATCCAGTTAATGAATGGTTTAATATCATGACACCATTAGAAAGAGCTCTGTAGGGAAAGGCACCTGTTCTTAAATAGTGTCCTGATTTGAAGGTTCTTTAAAAATGGTTAAATAGGGCAACTCACCTTTCCAGTCATCTTTTGTGACACTCCTATTTCAAATGGTGGGCCTACTTACATAAACAACATGCCAGATGCATGGTTTATGATATAACCCCATTAATAGATGCATTATGTATGCTACCTGGAATGGAAAAAATAAACATTCATTGCCACCCCACAATTTGCAGTATATTATATATGGCTATCCTTTTCATACTCTTTGTGTGCCTGGGATTTAAATACTTTTCCCAGCTCTTGCCACAGGAGTCTACTCAGCGAATAGCTACAGCAGCTTTTGAAATAAAAAAGGTTGGTATGTAGCTTTTTACACTAGTGAGATTCATCTGTTAAAAGACATAACTGTAGCGATAAGGAATGACTAAAAGCCTATCACAGGACACTGCTTCTTGAAGAATCACTCCAGCTTTGCTCCCAGAAACAAGTTGGTGTAGCAGAGAGAAAGGCGACAAGCCTAAATAGGACCTGAGGGTGTCTCCTAAGTCTTGAAGTTTGAAGCCTGCTTTAATATTGATCTAAAAGAGCTGGTATCTGTAAATGGAGTAGTGTCAGGACCCACATGCCTATGTGGGTCTGACTTGGTATCAGAAATTGAAGCTTGGTATCAATCCCCAAGACTTGTGGGATGGGGACTGTTTTAGAAAGAAGGGACTGAATCTGGGATCACTGACTGCCTGCCAAGAACTCTGCCCAGTGCTCTGTGCTGACAACCTCTCAGAGAAGCAATGAATCTTGGACTGCAGTAAATGGAGCAGAGAGTGTTAAACAGTTCTAAGGGACTGTTCTCTGTGGTCAGGTTTGTTGGGAAAAAAATAGGTTGTTCTAGATTAATACATTTACATGGCAGTTTAAAAGGACAGCTTAAAGACATATACAATTTCAGTTATCATGAGCTTAAGGTGCTTCTTTTTCAGTTAAAAAGAGCTCAAGAGCTATAGTAAAAACATATAGACAAGTTTAGGCAGCTTGTGCTCTGCCAGATGACTATAATTAATTTCTGAAACTTTGTTTCTTTTCTATTCACATCATTAATGATGCCAAAAGGCAAAACATTGCTAAAGAATAAAATGCAGTTTAACTAAGATACTTTATACTAAGTAAATCTATAGAACATACAGTACAAGACTCACAGACCAGTGAAGAGGAAAGCTCACACTTAAAAAATCATTGGCTCTGTAATTCTCTTTCCCTTTATTAAGCCAGCAAATCTCAGTGACTATAATAAGACTCCTTTGAAAGCCTCAGCAAAATTACATTAGCAATAATCTAAATATTGGGAAGTTAGACCAGGTTAAAAATACACAATTTATCTCAGCACCAGTTGGCTGAGCTGCTGGAATTTCTTTCCAACAGAAAGAAGAAAATACTAAATACATTCAATACAATTTAGTGTTCAACTGAAATCTACTATGGTTTGTTGAATTTGAGAAGAAAATGCAGTATGAAGTAGAAACAACTTTCTGTAAATATGGGCCACCAAATACTTGAACATTCCTTGGGTCAGACTTGAAGCTTTGCTAACTACTTTAAACAGCTATATGTACAGTCAGAGATTACCCTGATTTAACTTAATGGGTGCTGAGAAAAAAAAAAAAATCCTTTGGAAACATTTTTCTTTGCTAGAAATCAGACCAGCCACATATAGCCCAGTATCATCATCCCCAGCATGAAGCTCTTTACAGCAAGATAAGTCTTGCAGAGGCAAAAAGATCCATCTCCACTAAAGCACAGAAGAGTCTGGTCTGAGCACTCCCTTGGAGACACGCAGACTGCACTGCTTAGAGCCCCACTCTTGGACACTGCTTTTGGGAGGGATTTCAGTGGCATCAGCTCATTTCAAAGCAGGACTAACAGGACTAACCTAGTTGTGACCAACTGGTGAATCCAAGAGACTGCTAAAATATACTGCTAAACTCTGATGGTAAACATCACAATGTCTTTCATGGATGCCCACTGAACTTACCAAAAGCTAAATACACTTTCATGTCTACTGTATTTATATATGCTGTATATATGATATATCAACACAGTATATATCATATAGATCTAGGTATCATATATCATATCTATCTACAGAAAATCACATGCACATTTCTTGCAGGCAATTGACAAAGAAAGTATTCTTATTTTGCAATTTTTCCAATTTACTAGACTGACTTTTAGCCCTGGATGAACCTGATGTAAGATACTTCTATATTGTACCTTCCAACAAAGATTTTTAGAGTGATGGTGCCGAATTTGCCACTGTTAGAACTTTGGTATGACTTGAGAGGTACTGAACAGCATGTCCAGTTTGCATTGTTATCCAAGCAAGGAAGTTCAGCTCTTACTGCCTGGCTGCTTCTGTCAACTACGTACATCTATGGCTAAGTCATGGAATTTACATTCAGGTTAATCTCTTTTTGGAAAAGACAACGTATTTGCAAGCGTGTGTGATGAGGACAGCATCTAGAAAACGAACTGTGCTGCAGAGTAATGAGGGAACCGAACTAACGTGTTTAAAAAGGAAAGATTGTATTGTTCTGACACTACAGGCCTGACTCTCCTCTTATTGCACAAAGTTTAGACTGGTGTAACTATTTTGACTCCTGCTGGCTCACCTTTGATTTACTTTACTGGCAGCAACAAAGGAATCAGGTTGTGTATTTGCTACACTCAATATTCACCAACATAAGTCAGTTTTAACAATGCTGTACAGGAGACTGGAACTCAAGATCTAGTATTTTACTGAGACTGGTAACTGAACTGTGTATGGGAATACTCAGATAGTAAGACCTAAGGAGAAATTAAGCTGCATGGCAACCTTCTCCCTCAATATCCAAATATCAGATTTGTAGCTTTAAATACATCCTGAAATATAATAAAAAGTGCAAGAGTAGTTTCAATTTAAATACAGTGTTTATCTTATTAGTTAATAGAATGCTAAACAAGATGTAAAATACACAAATGCATAAAAGCTTATACCATGATCTGCAGTGCCATGCTATGCGTAAGTGTCAAAGTTTGGCATTTCACTTGCAATTCATGCTATATTTCTTTGGTTTTCACCCCTGCTATTAAGTGGAAGAGCACCTGCTTTAGCTTGTAGTTGTGGGGCACTTTATCTCTTTAGAGGAAACAAAAATTTGGTACTGGGGCTCTGTGCTCTTGATGCAGAAATCCCATTAATATTACTAGAAAAGCTAAGGACACAGGGGAGAACATACCACATTTAGATTACTGTACAGTTCTGCAGTCTCTTACATTTAGCCAATACTTCCAACAAAACAGCCCATAATAAAGCCTGGAATTGAATGTTGTCTTCTGTTTTTTTACCAAAAATGCCTATAATACTGGGCTCTCATAGCTGAGCAAGATTCATACTGTTACAGTCACGGTTATATCCACATTCAACTTCCTTTTATTAGAAGTATAATACTGCACTTTATATCACAAATGTATAAAAATATGGCAGATAGTGTCATAACAATACTTCTCTTTTAAATGAGTATATTTAAAAAACAGACAGTTATTTTCCATTTATATATATATTTATGTATAGAATAAAATACTCCTGATGCAATATATAAATGTTACTGTTAGTTTTTTATAGAAACTACTGTAGCTGTTGCACTGCTTCACAATGTTTCAAACAGCTCAAAATAACTTTACATTATAACATAAAAGATATGATTATAACAGTACGATATTAGGTCATCATAAATAAATATTACAAATCCTATCAAATATGGAAGTTTAAAAAACAAATTTAAGACATACAATTTAACTTTAAACCCTTAAAGGGGATACACTTTTAATCACATCAACCCCACTGTTTTAACTAGGCAGCAAAAAATGTAGTAAGGGCATAGGTCTAGACATGAATGTTTTCACCCTTATAAGTGCCAATACATACCAGAAGTCTCCCAGCTCTCAGACAGAGATGTGCACTAAGCTGGAATGTAAATGAGAGAAAACGACAACGCATTTTTCTCCCTGACCGGCACACTCTGCTTGGCATCCAGCGACATTTCTGATGACTGGTAATTCGTAATTCAACTTGTTTTACTGTATAATCCCTGACTCTCACTGTGGTGCCAAACAGCATAGCTCCACATGTACATATTGCACACCTTTATAAAGCTGAAAATGAAGTCTTACCATCACCAGAACCACCACCACTCCCCTACACTGACGTCCACCTATTTTCTAGAGTGCAATTACAAGGCTGTCTCTTTTAAATCATTCAGATTTGGCATTCGTGATCTGTTTGTTCGGTTATACGTGTGCCCATTCTGTCCGCTCTTGGAAGGCAGCTGGTCAGAGTATGGAGGCCCATCACTCGCGCTCCTGTTGACCGGGGAGACGTGCCAGGTGGGTTCCAGCTGGCTTGGTATCTGCAGCGTTGGTCTGCTTTTCGGCTGAGGCTCCTGTCGCACGTTGCTGCTGCCAGTGCTGGAGCTTTGACTCATTGGGTGAATCCGCACTTCAGGAAAAGAAGCTTTGGCTGGCTGACTTGGTAAGGGCTGGAAGCGAGGCTCAGCAGGGACAGGATGATTTGAAGAGGAGAGGTGTAAGAGCTTTCGAAGAGATTTTAATGGCTGGCTCTGAAAGACACATGTAAAAAGACTTGACTCTCTGCTCTCCACCCTATCAGTCTTCCTAGAACAAAACTGTCATATATCTTAAACTGAATATTGTGAACTTCACGGGACTTCTTCACTTTTAATTTGTATTAATTTGGAATATTTCATTCCAAGCTATGACTACACACCTTAGAAAATGTCTTCTCATTATGATTCAATTTATTAGCTACCTGAAAAGATGGAACCTTTTCTACATCAGGAAAAAAAAAAAAAATTTCCCATCAATTATTTTAGCCTTGCTTCCTATGGAAACAGAGGCATAGACAATCGCATTAGCTGTCCATCTGTCACTAGTCCTCCTATTAACTTCAGAACCTCAGCTACATTTTATCAGCACAGATATCAGAAATACAAAGTTTCTAAGCATTTTGTGAACATCAGTCAGGGGCTAGAGAGATTCTTGAGTAGTCATCTGCACTGAAATAAGGGCTGGCAGAACTCAGCAATTAGATATTTTGTTTGCTGGCAGCTAGGTCATAAGCTGCTCTAGTCCCTCACAGCTTCTTTAACTGGTGAGCAGGTTGAAGGAAAATGGAGACATGGGGTTACTGAAATGGGCAGCAAGAGCCTGGGGAAGCCTGAGTACTCAATGTGGTATGAAAACAGCCTCATTAAATTCCATGGCACACAGAGGATCTTGCTTCTTCAAACACTGCAGCTGCAACAAACCCTGCTCTTCAGTTTTCATTGTTGTAATGGCAACAGAGCACAGCACTGAAGCTCCCACTGAAATCCTGCCCCCCAAGATGCTTTTATAACTGGAGGATGTAAAGTTGCCTTAGTGCATTGCTACGCTCCAATAATATAGCCTGCTTATACTGCAGTCTGTGACAGCTGAGGAACAGCCGCACCGTAATGTGGTCACCATGCTCTGGTGATCCCATCAAGTATCAAAGTGTGTCAAGTAGCAGTGTGCCCTCAGGATTCACCATTCCTTACAGAGCTAACTTGAGGACTTTTCACAGCACTGCGTAGCTACCACAGACATGCACTGAAATGTTGCTTGCCTTCAATACTTTGAAAGGCTCAAAGGCTGACACAGGGACATTTAGTCTCCCTTCTTTTCCTTGTCACTCATGTCTAGATTTTCAAAAGAGTTATGCAGGACTGCAGGCACATGATTTTTTTTTTCAGTAAGTGTGGAATAGAAAGGTTGGGAAATAATGTCAAAGCACTTTTTTTTTTTATTCACCAGAGAAGCTGTCAAGATACCTCAGTGATGTTCAAATACAGAGAATTGATAATGCCACTTACAGGAGGCTGGATTTCTGTCATCTTCTCAGGATGCCAATCCTTCTGCCTGCTGCTCTGGTGATTAGAAGAATGAATGGCTTTCTGTAATGCCAAGAGATCCTGACCATCACTGCCAGGCATCTGCAACAAAATATTACATACATACTGTTCTCCTAATATATTCTTAACAAATAGTTGTAAACCACTTCCCAACGTTAATTACAGGACATAAGTGAAGCCCATTACTGCAGCAGAATTGCAATGACCTTTCAATATTTTTCCACATAGTAAGAGCAAGTTGCTGTGGATATCATGCAGATTTTTGTATACCCTTAGCCCTTAAAGCATTCACATGCTGTTAGTGTCATTTGCTGTAAGAGAGAGCAGTTAAACAAGGCTTAAAAAAAAAAGAAAAAAAGAAAGAAGAAAAAGAAAAAATTCTTGAGCCTCATCTTCATTTAAAAAGCATTCCATACTGCAGTTAAGACCATGGATCAGTTCCATAAATTTGTTCCAGAGCAAAACAGACCAAAATGTCTCTAAACTGAAGTCCGGCTGCTTTTGCCATCACAAAGCCAAGAACTCATCCTTTCCCCACCTTTCTTCTCCTCCAAACTAATGCAAAAATTAAGAAACTCCCCTGGCCCACAGAGTTGAAAATCCAAAAAAAATTTATGTCAGAAGGAAAAATTAAAGCTTCTATGTAGAGTTTTATCTAATGTCAGGAACACTAAGTCAAAAAATGAAAGTTAAAATATAACCTATTTTTAATACAAGCTGCCTGTTATCTTGAACAATCAGGACGAACAAAAATACAGCAGAGTATTTTGGCATGAGCCAAAATTTAGTTTTCACATAATCTGTTGTTAATATTTGATTGACTTAAGTTTGTATGTAAAGGAGTTGTTTGCATAAAAAAAATGTATTTCCAATATAGCAATAAAAGAAACCAGGTTAATGTTTTTCATGACTGAAACAGAATGAGACAGGAGAATTCTTCCTTTAATCTTAGTTCCAGCGTTTATTCTCTCTGGAACTGTGTAAGTTACATTTTCAGTATATCAAATACTAAACCAGAAATTTTTAGGCACAAGCTATTTCAACAGAACTGCCAATTTTATTTAAATTTATTGAACTGGCCCAAGATACTTAACTAGCATGAAGAGAAAGTGATCCCATGAAAATAAACCACATGCTGCTGTAGTCAGTAAAACAAGTTTACTGGAGCATTTTACAGTGCTACTGTACTTAAAAATTAATACCATGGGTAGAGTGACTACAGGAAGCTTTTTCAAAGAAGAACTATGCTTTAAATTATTCTTTGAATTAAAAAGAGGAAAGAGGGATTTCTTGATGCTTGGATTCTCCCCGTTGGTTGAGTCTGTCTGCAATATAAGATACAAAAACTAAATGCATAGTATTTAAATTCAAGAAATCTGTCTGTACTATATAATTTTTTTTTTTTTTTTAATTCTGACAATATATGGTATCAATCCTATAATTTGCTTTGGGAAAATACAATAGTGATTGAATGAAAAAAGCATATAGAACAAATTCAAGGAAATCAATTCATATAAAGCATGTAAAAAGAGATCAGTACACCTATTCTTATATCTGTGTTAATTAGGAATTCAGAATATGCTTCAAAACCTTCTGGAAACAACAGCTAGGTCTTGTTGACCAGTAATTCTGGCAATCATTTGATACTTATGAAAATGACCTAAAGCAGTATGACATTTCTTATTTTTATATAAATGAAATATCAAAGATAAACTAACAGTAACAGAAATGACTTTCAGAATGAGCAGTTGATAGCTGTATCTAGAAGAAATACAAATATTCTATTTTTAACTTATCAAAAGAGATAGGGCTTGAAGATGAATTATTTAAGTTCTAACAAAAATATGTCAGCAACTTCATGTATCACATCAAGGCCACTAGGTGTTTTAATTTCTGTAACACACCCAATGAGCTTACCAATGGATGCACAAACATCAATCAGAACTATCACATTTTAAAATTGTGAACGGAACTATTTTTCCCATGCTCAGGTACAAACAAGCATAGGACACAGATGCTGTGTCTACCATTACTCTGCCCACAGAAAGAGAACTTTATATTACAATATAATGATTACACAACTAAAGAGAACAATGAGTGTGCTACTAAAGGTGAGGGGTTTCAAACAGCTTTCTCGGCTTCTAGATTCCATCCAAGCTATTCAAAGAAAGAGTCACTAATTAGCATAGCTTGTTTAGGAACTTTATGGTCAGAAGAATTTTCTGTTTCAAGTTCAATACATTAAAAAGGAATCGAAGCATCACTAGGAGAAACGTTCACCTGCAACTGTTTTCTAAAACAGAGAATATCTGCAGACCCCCAGCTTGCAATACATGCCAAAATCTGCAAAAACTCAGGTTCCTCTGAAGATAATGCCTATTGATACTGTGCACAGCCCTCATGGATGTCAAATTGGTGGCAGAGGATAGCAAGAACTGGGACTCTAGCAATCCTCAAGCCCTTTTGCTACATTACTAAAAGACTCCAAACAAGATGAAAAGGAGAATGGATAAGAACAGCTCTGTAAAAAAAAAAAAAAAAACTGAAAAAAATTCTCATAGCAGGCAGTAAAAAATATTATCCCATGAGGATCTGCACCTGGGGAACTCTAGGGAGAATGATTAATGGGAACAACTCTGCTGGAGGAAGTGTCAGGAAGTGGGATTAGTTCTGGGCTATCAGAAAGTCCGAGAACATCATTAAGAAGATGTCTTCATTCCAACTTCAGGTATCTTTTATGACTCTTAAGACAATCACCAGCAAAATGAGACCTGCCAAAGGATGTAAGTACACAGTAGCTACCTATGATGTATTTCTCGGTGTTGTAAGAGTTCTCAGGTCTAATTTATTTGCTGCAGAAAGTCTGTATCAGAGTAAATAAGCAGAATTTCATAATTCTAGGACTGTATAAGAATTACAAACCTCAAAATAAAACCTTTGGTAGTCACAAGGTATCTGTTAGATTTCTAATATGAATTCATAGAAAACATTAGTCGTGCAGTTGAAAAACTAATACTATAGTGCTGTTAATAGCTTTTACTACTGAAGTCAAACTTGGTGGTGAACTGAAGGTAGTAATTTTTGTTTGTGCTGAAAGATCCTAATGAACATCCCAATGTTTGTTAGGTAGATTTCTCAACTAACGGATGAAGAACAAAAAGCAGCGTCTGAACGAGTCACTTGTACACACATCAGTGGGTACAGTCTATCCCTAGATACTGTCTTGTTCAACAGCTGTAAGTAGAAATGAAATTTTCAGTCTCTGGTTGAGTCCAAAAATCAAGTTGATGTCAACAAGTATCTAGCTGAGGATGCAAGAGTTTTACCTCTATCTTATTGCACTCATTTATTCATCTTCCTGTGAGATACTAGCTCTAACTACCCAACATGATTTTCCCAAATGCAAAATCTCTCTCTCCCTGCCTCTAGCCCACTTCTTATGAGAAGAAACAGGAATAAAGGTTTATACATAATCTGTCCTATCTTGTAATCAATGATGGTTTTGGTAGCTATAAATCAAGGTACTTGTGATTTAGATGGGAAGTGTTTTTTGGAAGTTTTTTGGAAAGTGATGGATTTTGAGATGCAACACAATCCAGTCTGTATTTTCTTCATGGTTTAATCTGGAAGTAATTGATACATACTCCAGAAGCTGTTTTCTTGCCACCACATCTGAATGGCTGGAATCAGAGTAGTGTAGAACAGCGCAAATCTAACTTTTTTTTTTTTTTTTACTTTTTCTTTCCTTTTTCTTTCCAAAAATGCATCACTGGAACCAAAGGCCTTAGGTGTGCTATCCTTTCATGGATTTTTTCATATAAAATAATCCCACAGTTACAATCTAGACATTTTGTTCAGTTGTGTAATGCAAATAATCTACTGTGTAGATGTATCAGGATGAACAAGTTCAGAAGGAGAGGTAGTTGCCACTGGTCTAAAACCTGCCAGCAGGAAGGTGAGGTGCGTTTTTGAGTGCTAGTTAGAACACACATGTACATGTTCCATACAGTTCAAAGGAACTAAAAAAGCATAAAACCCAGCCTGATAATCACTCCTCTCTCACAATCTTCAACAGATCAGCCCTCCACCAACACCCAGAGTCATGCCACCTCACTCTGTGACAGTAGATATTTTGATTTAGTTACTCCCTTTCACCAGGAGTGAGCGTGATTTGTTCCATTCTGAGAACCTTCAAAACTATAACTGCAGTTATACTTACAGAAACATTGCAACTTTACCAAAATGAAGTTTTAAGTATTTTACTGTTTCCAGAACTGTCATTTGAGAATGAGATGATGTTTAGCTTACTTCTGTTCTTATGGAGATTTTCGTTATAAAACTTGGTGAAATATTAATATATCACTGCTCTCTGATAAAAGAAAGTTCTTTGTCCCTCCCAGAAACTAGATGAAAATGTAAAAATGTACACCAAAGGCTTATACCAAATAACAAAAGCCACAATCCACAAAACATAAAGCATTAAGAAGGGTTAAGACACATCATCCTTATTCCAGCCATTGAGTGCAGCAAGAAGACAGAGGCTGCTATCAAGAGGCTGCCATGAAAAACACTGGAAAGAATTCTCATTTGTGACAGTTTGAATTCCTCCTAATGGGGTGTCTGAAATTATTTAAGCTCTGAAGACGCACAGTAACGCATTTGCTGTTCTTGGAATGATTATCACCAAATCCTGCAAAAGAATTTGCTGCAACATTAGCTTAAAACTTTGATCAAAACTGTCTCTCAAAGGGTCCAAATGAAAACAAATATGCACAGGACTAGTAGGTGAAGAAATATTTGAAAAGGCAGATAAATAAACCCTGAACAGGAAAAGAATTTGACTTTCATATCGTGAAGAAAATAAAAGAACAAACAGATACACCCAGGCATGATCATAAATAATACAAGGGTACTGTACTAATCTAGCATATTTAAAATGGTATAATTCAAAACTGATAATAATATTTTCTGTTTGGAATACTGTATACTTACGGTTTGAGATTTCTTCTTTTTCTTTTTTATTGCCCTGAAAAAACCTTGCTTTTCTTTCTCCTTTAGCTGTTCTGAGTGACTGTTAATGTTTTCAGGACTTTTCCTAAACATGAAATAAGGTATTGTAAGAGAGATTTTATTTTGATATTATATAAACTATGTGTTATAATGAGATCTGATGCCAAAGAATGAAAATTATTTATTAAGGCAAAAATATTCTTAATGTTTTAGCATTAATTGGTTCAAGGGTTACTAGACAAATACCAAATAAATAGCCTTATTAAATGAGATAGGAGTAACACAGTGTTAGGGAAAAATGATTAGCTCAGACCAGTCAGTGAATAGTTATCTAGGGGAAAAGGAAAGCATGCATGACTTTTTTTTTTTTTTTTTTTTAGACAGAATTTAATAATCAAAGCAAAATATCACACACAAGGTCTTTTAGAAAAATGAAAATCGTATCTGAGAGAACATACAAATGGTGATGAGGTATAAAAGCACAGGTCCAGTTTATCCATTGCTTGCTGGAGAGCCAGGAGTTGCAAAGGTCACCACAGAGAACCAATTTCAATCAAACTTCCTGATCTTTGCTGACAGGGTTCCAAATTTATCACTGAGGAAGCTGGGAACTTACTGTTGTCCATTTCAACTTAAAAACCTCAGTTAGTTTGTTTTGCTTGGATGAGACAGTGCTGGCAAAAGATGACCCGAATGTGGAACAAGTGACTTGCCTGAAGACCAAATTTTCACCTTTTAACTTATTTACATCTGAATTAACTACAGCTGATAAATAACATGTCACTTTAAGTACACACAGTAAACTATGTATGTAAAGTACTGATACGATCACCATAAAAAGATGGTTTAAGTAGGACACTGGTGAGACACAACTGAATGCTGCTCCAGTGCCCTTTAAAATAGTTTGAAAATTGGAAATGATACAGGAAAGTGTCACAGAAATAAATTCAGAGATAAAAAGAATGGCCTACATTAAACAAGTCAGAGATGACAGTCTCTTTAGTATGTAAAAAAACACAGCCAAAACAGCCCCAACATTTAGTTTCCTTGACTGTGGCACACAAGTACTTATCCAGAAAGATAATACAGAATACTAGAAGGATCTTTAAACATAACAAAAACAAATAGGTGGACAATGAAGCCAGAGAAGTCAGATTCGAAATAAGGCACTGATTTTAACAAAGATTCATTAACTGCCAGAACAAACTCCTTAGTGAAGAAGTGGATTTCCCATCTTTGACATTTCAAGTCAGGACCGCATGCTCTTCTGGGAGACACACAATTATCAGGTGTGTTATTGGGCCTCGATGGATGATGTTTAACATACAGGAAATCATACTAGGTGATTTAATAGTCTCTTTTTCAAGCTTCAGTTGTATTAAAAAAAAATATTATTCCATTGTGTTGATTGAAAACTTAAAGGAAAGCCACAGCTCTAAGGGCTCTGGATGACAAAAAGTAGCAGCTTTTCTTGGAGCAACTGTAATGTAGCAATGCTTAGCTGTCTGCTATAGTTATCTCTGGCTTCTAATTCTGGCTTTAAATGCTATGCTGTCAGCTGGTGATTCAGCTGCTACTACATGCCAAGCCAACATTTTTTTTCCAAACAAATGTGAAATGCATAATTGGGGTAGGAATCACTGGAGTCATCCTCCTTATTGATAAGATTATCCTCACTGTTGCGTGTTTTCATCAGTTCCTCAATTGCTACAGAAAACCACCTCATGCTTGAAATGCTACCTGGTTCTAAATATAAATACATGCAGTGTTCAAGCACTGCAACAAAGTGCAATTGTTGAGTAAGAGAATGAGCTTAAAGTAAAGTTTTGTAGGCAGACAGCATAATGGAAATTTTCCTAATTTAGATTTTTGGAATTTACATCCAGGAAACATGTTCAGGTGCACAACAAAATAGATTTAACATGAAAATGACAATGCTACAGGGAAAAATTTCTATACTTTAATATAATTATAATTATTAGATTGATAACACATATTTAAAATAAACTGGATTGCTCTGGATTCCTGTTTCTGGCATGTCCCTGTATTTGGTACCACTGCACAACAGCATCAAGACAGTCTTGCATTATTTTCTTAAAGGACCAAGGTGAAAGCCTGAGAATAGACTACTGACAGTTTACAGATTCTGTGAACTAACAAGACTGACTTAACACAGACAAAAGACCTGCTGAATTATTTACTAAATGATTCTTAATTTGTTAGAAAAGTTGGAAGAAAGCATGCACCCCAAGCATCCTACTTGTACTCTGAAAGTCACATGTATGGGGCTGAGAATCTTTTGAGCCTTTCTCCAAAGGAGCTACTGTGTATACACATCTGCAAACATATCCCAAACCACAGCATCAGCGCAAGTCACCAGCCCAGTGACTGTTGTCTGCTGAGGCACCACAGTCAGATCATAAGGAAGTTCCCATGTGGTTACACAATATCGTCCTTTAAAATTTCTCAGTGTCTTGCTATGTCTTTTCTGTTGTGAAGTCTTTTCCACAATAGACACATATTTTTAAAGGTGAACTTAATCCTCAGAATAAAGCTTGGGACATTTTTTGCCATACTTTAGAAAGAGATTCATTCAAGTGTGATTCTTTTCTTTGGCTCACTGAACCTGGATGAGAAAACTGCTCCCTACAGCAGATAAGCAGAAATGAGAGAAGTAGAATTCTGCACCAGCATTTCGTCTTTATGACTACAGCAACCAGACAGAGGATGAAAATAAGGAGCTGAGAACTCTGGTCATTTTTTCAGTTGCTGCTTACCCAAAAGCCAGTGGTTTTACACCAGTGGGTTTATGTCATTAACTCCTATGACTCATATTGCAGTACAGTTGTCTGAAAAAGCACTGACCTTGAAAAACGACTGCTTCAAAACACATGCTCATTATGTGAAGAGAGTGAACATATATAGCATTATACCAGGAAGCTTCAGCACCAGGATTTTGTACTGAATAAAAACAGAACAGAACTTTTTGATTGATAAGATGCAACACTGGGATATTTTAGGCATCCCAAAAGATGATTTTCAGACAATGGACGGTACAGGAAAAAATTAGGATTATCAGAAAAAATCTGTATGGTATAGTCACTCAACACTGAACTCTTACAATCTAACTGCAAGTATCTTGGTATTTTGCCTAAAACTTCAGCTCTTGAGAGCAAACGGTTACAGTAGAATCTGCACAAAGTGTCTGTTTTAATAGCAATAAGATTAACCACAAAGAAAAGCACCGACTCAGAGAGCTCACCCTCAAGCAGAAACCAAAGGCAATACATGCTGTTTTCTGTTATTTTATCTTTGTGTGCTTTTTGCATGCTTAAGATATATACATATAGATCACATTGGTTATTCTGGTGTGAGACATTTGGAAAAGGCACAAGAATGAACAGAAATTCTGCAATTATCGCTAGCATTTATTGCCACTGGCAGAGAAGGAAATCCAACTTCATGCAGGTACAATAAGGTGTAATAGCAAACATGCATGCATGGGGCAAACATGGTGGTATGCTTTAATATTAACTAAAAATAATAAATAGGAAGCATGCTGCATTCATGATGCCATAGACGGATGTGTATTGCAGACAGCTCTTTTTGTGAAGCAATTCCTCATGCTCGTTAAAGCTATTCTTCAGCAGCTCAAATCTCAGCAGGCAACCTGGCTTGAAAATCCTCTTTAACTGCCAGTATACTACTGTCTTTACTGAACCACTGACATTTACATGAGTAAGATTCTGGTCTAATGGAGGAGTTAGTGAAATGTTTGAAGTTTTCTTCAGAAGAAAAATGAACAAACACTAATTCTCCAAGTTAGCTTTTAGTTTTGCTTAAAGTAAAACCCTTGGCAGTTATAGAGTCACCATAAATGAAGGCAAGAAAATGTCAGAAACTAATGAAACACCTCAAATAGATGGTTTTCTTAAGGTAAGAATCTCAATCCCACAAGCTGAAACCCATAGTAAAACCTCTTGGTCTAAAAGTCTGGCATTGAAAGCTTAACAAATCTGAATAAGTCCTAGATCTACAATATAGATTATATACAGCATACCACCCAGAAACCACTAAAGCTGCTAAATCACCTGAGGTTATGGCATCACTAAAAATAGTATACATATAAATGTATACATGCACATTTTACACCCCACCCCTCCACCCCCCTCAGTATTGTTCAACATTAATAACCATAAAAAATTGGAAGTTGTTGGTTTTGTAAACTTACAAAGCATATACTTCACCAGGCTTATTTCTGGGCCAGACTATTGATAACTACAAATTCTGGAAAGTTTCCTTGCAAATAACATTAGACTACATCATCTAATTTTTAGCACAAAATGAAAACACTGCTGACAGGGGAAGGGTCATGGATCAAGGCACTGGTTACTAGAAGACCTGGTAGGGAGGCAAGGATCTTGCCAAACAGATGAATAAAGCAAACGTATTGGATGACAATTTAAAACGCGCTTGGATGCATTCTTATGTCACCCGCTCTAGGTTGTCCTGCTCTGGCAGGAGGCTTGGACTAGATGATCTTTCCATGTCTTTTCCAACCCTTAACATTCCGTGATTCTGTAACAATGCATATGCAGGAGTCTTTTGCAGGAAATGTCAGAGGGAAAGCTATACCATTAGGAAGGTGAACATCTTCAAGTTATGCAGAGAAGATTCCTAAAGCCTCAACCAATCTAACACACACAGAGGTGATTTTCAAGCTTCCAAGTTACATATTTGAAAGTTCCTGATTTTTTTAGAAATTGAAGAACTCTAAATTAACTGGAAAGTATTTACAATGCAGCAACAGCTGTACTGCAGACAGCTCAATAAGATTCAAACTAGTTTGCTCAGATATTGGTAACGATCTACTTTCAGGGCCTTCAAGTGTGACTGTTGTTACACTGAAACAGTGATATTATAGCCATTCATGTCATCTTTACAAAATACTGTATTGTTTCAGAGCCTTGAAAAAATTAATGGTAGAGTACACATAATAATAAAGATCTATTTCCCCTTTTAAATTATTTTTGCACGAAGGTATGCCATATGCTAAAGAAGGTATGACAAGCTGTTTGTCATAGAATGAATACATCTATGTGGACATAAAAGGTCTAAACAACAAAGCTTTCCAAATATCCCCCCAAATATCTTGTAGACAATCAATGCCAACACTTCCAATATGATGTGAGATGAAATACTACATGTTGGACTTTATTCTAAGGAAATATTTATAACAGTAGTAAAGGTAACTCAGGCCAACATTTTGGCACACTGGCAGAACAAGGTTAAGCATCTTGCCTATATCTACTGATTTTGCCCAGCTCAAGATAAAGTTTGTACAAGTGAAAGAGAATAAAACATCTACACCTGTATCAGAAAAGAAAATTGAGCAAGTTCAAGGAAATTAAATGCTGGCAAAGAAAAGATTTTCTACAAAGGTGGAAAATTTGCCATTTTTTAAATGGAAGTTGTCTAAAGTTCAGAATTTATCTATTAATTTAAGAGTAAAACCTGATGACAAAAGTCGAGTTTATAACATCTTTATTTTAGAGAGGCAGGACAGTGGGGACAGAGTGAAGAAATGCACACAAAGACAAGGGAACATCTGTGATAATTGAGTCTAGCAAACATTCACAAAATCTTTGACATAAAAAAAGGCAACACAGAGTAATAATATGAGAGAAGCAATATTTTACAGTAGTGGCAAGTCCACGTGGAATACATGTCACTCATAATTCAAGATGAATTGTCATGTACCAGTTATGTATGCCAGTCAAACATCAAATATTTACTTCATCATAAAATTGATGTAAGCAGAATCACATTCCATTAGAGCTTTCAACATTTTCGTAAGCATTTACACAATTTCTATACATAAAATTAAGTAGAGAAACATAGACTCTACATCACTCAGGAATCTGATTAAGCTGCATTTATGGCACAGAACAATTTTGCAACAACATTAGACCATTGCCAGGACAACTTGCACAGAGTTAACATGTAGAGCTGGGCAGGAAACATTTCAGGAAAATAGGGAGTAGGAAAAGCAAAAAGAAAGAAAAGTGTATGCCAAATAGCAGTAACTTGGCATTGTGGGCACTGCCATTCCTCCCATTTTGTTAAGAAGAAATGCTTATTTTCTGTGGGTTCTTCACTAAAAGGAGCTGTTCCAATTTGTGAAAATATATGAGCATATTAATTGGAGCAAAGAGTTAAATCTAACTGTCTCAATGTTAGGGCCATATTCACTAGACCATATTCAGGATCAGTGTGGTCCTTCCACTATTTCAACAAGATGAAACAGCTTCAAGAGAATATATTGAGGGAAACAAAGAATGTGTTCCGGAATAATCTGTAACTTCTGATTCAGGTTGTTCTCTTGTTAGATCTAAGATCTTGAGTCAAACCTCTGGTTTAAATGAAGAAAAACAAAGGCCCTGCACTTGAGTTCCTCACATTTCAAAAAATAATGCTGGCCCAAGAATATTTGTTATTTTGAGTGTATATCTGGTTTTGACTGACAATTCCATCCTGGAGCTGAAGAATCTTCCCAGTAAAAGGTCGGTGGATATCAGTCTGTTCCTTTGAAAAGTTTTGGATTTGGTAATCTGGCATTTTAAGCAAAAGCAAAAAAAAAAAAAAAAGTAAAGAAATTCCCAACCAGCTCTAATAACATATGCTATTATTTCAGTTCAGAGTTAAAATAACATTACATGTTTCTTTGCAGCCACCACATAGTAATAGGTCATATATATTGCTGAATGATATATAAGGCAAAACAAGATTCCATTTGGCTTATGCTATATGCAAGACAGAAAGATTTAGATATGAAGGACAACAAAATACGTAAAAGGGTAAAGGGTTCAACAATAGGAATAAATACCTTCTTTAGCCACATAAGTCACAAAATAAGTACCACCTTTTTACATAAATGACTGGATTCCTCAGCTAACTTCCACAAAATGGATGTACGTGGAGCTACTGAAGGACAGGAAGCAGACTCTAGTGAATCAGAGCAGGTGACAAAGGTTCTGGAGTAAACATCTTCTAGTGCTGACATGGGAATACAACCTGGACACAAGCTGAAATACCAGTTCTTCCCTTACCCCACCCCCAAGCCCCTTAGGTTTTTAAGCAGATAATTCACATGTTCATGTGGAAACACATTACGTCAACAAACCACTGAAATAGTTCTTTAGATAGCATGATTTTATCACACTTTCAGAGAGCAGTGTTTCAGATAGTGGTATGAAGCATAGTTGAACCATGTGAATACATACAGTCCATTCCTCTCAACAATCCTTTGAATCTGTTTATTTTTATTCAGCGTGCTTTATTGTGATTAAACAAAGTAGAAGATTAAGAGTATTTTAGAGCAGAACAGCTCTCAGAGCAACAAAGTTAAAGTAGTTCCCCTTAAGTCCTGCAGAGCTATGCATACGTTCCCATTCTATTAGCATAATTCTAGCTGTGTTCTATGTTATATAATGGAGGCATGTGATGCTTTTAATCTTTTAAAATCAATATACACCATTAAGATGTTGCTTAGTCCATTTTCCCATAGAACATACTTATTTCCTTCTGTGGTGCATAAGCAAAAAGAGCAGTAGTCCCCACTGTAAGGTGAATAGTATATTCTTCATTAATACAGTCCTATTTTATATATGGAAACATGCATTTTGATTTTTTTCCTTTTGTCTGACAATTCATGCTTCTGGTCTGGAATCCACAGATGAAGCTACTGCCTTGCTATCCATACTTTACACATACAAGTGCTTTGTATTATCTTTAACCAAGATTAAAAGTGGAAAAAAATCAGGAAAGACTGGACAAAAGTATATATTCTTTAATGCATTCAGTGTGATGGTGTAATGAACTATTTCTTGTTGCTCAAAAGGGGACAGAAAACATGCAATACTATGCCAGTATAGTCAGAAGAAGCAACTAAGCATATATAGGCAACTGCAAATTTTGAGAAAAACATGGAGTTTTTTTTTCTCTCCTATTAATAATCCCGTTGTTGGTTTTTTTTTTTCCCCTGCCATTCTCTACACATCTGTGTAAATAACAACTCACCAGGTATCAAAGGTGGTTTGTCTCTTTGAGTGGTTTGCCACTGTGCTGCTGTCTGCTGGCAAGACAGAGGCTCTGTTTGACACATTGTTTTCTATGTACGTACTCTCTGGCCGTGGAGATGGAACTGAACAGAGAAAGAGCAAACAATGTATACTGAGCTCTGCCAAAACCCCCATCTTCCAGTTCTCTGCATTCTCTCCACCTCTTTTACAGAAACAAGAGAGTGAAGACAAAGTTGTACTTTATGTATGAGTGAAAAAAGTCCCCTTTTATTTTTACAGTTTGGAAAGCTGTTACAGTTTTGTGATTAATTGTAATATAAGACCATCATCAGAATTTGGCTAAGTTGTTATTACATTTTAGAACATTTCTGTATGTAGGGAGCCACAAGTTTGATTGATAATTAAAATTGCTAAACAGAATAAAAAGTTGGAATACTACTGTTAAAGACCAAAACCACTACAGTTTACACTTTCTCTTCACTTACACCTTAAAAAAAGTAGTACCCATTTTGAAGAAAAATTACTTTGGTTTATAATATAACTAATATAAAGAGATTACTCCCTAAAAATGAAAGGAACAAAATCCAATAGTATATATTTTTCAAACCGAGACTGTGGTTTTGAAAACAGGTTACACATATCTAGAACATAAATTTATTAGAGTTATGAATGCCACCAGAAATATCTGTACTGGATTAAAAACTGATCAGACACTAGTTATAGCATTACTGCAGCATCACACCATATAATCTATCAAACCTGAATCTGTGAGCTTTTGTTCAAGCTGTAGTACAAAGATACATGCTAATAACATTTGTATTGGGTCAATACTTAAGAGCTGCATGGATATCAATTTACTTTTTTTCACAGTAAATTTTTCTTTCAATCGTTTTTCAATATACTAATATCAATGTATTATTTAAATACAGTATTATTTTTCCAAAGTAATACTTATGTCTGTGAAATAAAATACATTTGTTTCATAGATATAGTTAAAGAGGAGGAAACCTCTATTTTATAATAAGGAATTGAATAAATCCCAAATCTACAGTTTCCTTAGCAGAAAGTCATTCTTCCTTGGAACTTCTGTTTCACTATGTATAAAAACAAGGATATGCCATGTCCAATTTTAGGAGTGTTTTAAGGGTTAAGAAAAGCAATTCAAGATTGAATATCCTTAAGGATACTCTGTTGCATGTGCTAAAAAACCTTACACTTCAAAAGCATTGCTCAAAACAGTACAAGCTTTAATATTGCTCACAGGTTTTATTATTGCAATGGGACATTTGCAAAGATTGGCAGATTTTAACGTGTCTAGATCAGGTCATCAGCCAACTGACCGAAGCGAAGAGGATTAGAGGGAGATCTGTAATTCTGTTTAGGGTTATTAGGTGACTCATAATGGAATTTTAGGTGATTGGGACTTCTTGAAGTTCAGGGGAGCCCCACAAGCCTTGTAACACTTGCAGGACAGTAATGAGCTTCTTATCATCCTTGTCTTTTGCAAAAGGATTACCCAGGTTTAGCCATGAGGCAGCTGCTCAGAAATCAGCACCTTCTGTGTACCATAATAGCACAATACCTATTTGTATGTATATTTATATGTACACACACATACATATGCATATACACACATAGATATGCACAAACACAGTCGTTCTTTATTACTTGTTCTTAACTGGGATTATAAAAGTGTGCTTTTGCTTGTAGGAAACCCTGATCTTTAGTAAGACTGAACTAGCATTACAGTGCCAAGCACTGCAGTATCTGAACTTGAACAGTAAGTATGTTTAGATATAGTTTTAGTAATAATTTTAAATAGGAATTTAAAAATATTCATGAACTGCTTACTCTGGTAGTATTTATTTTGTTCAACTCTCCCTCATAATTTATCTGTTTCACAAAGTACTGAACTGGATATACGTTTTAATCAAATAATAAGGTATTAATACAGTTTCTGCATAGAACCTAGCAGGTCAACCCAGTCTCTGAAAGTAGGCAACAATTCTTTTTCCAATAGTTCTCTGTATCAATTTCTGCTATTTAATTTATATTCCATGTTAAAATTCTTGTTTGATTTTGAAGTATTTGCCATAAAATTACCTCTGTAAAAGCTGCCAACTCTTCTTGGAACAGGGTCATTATACAGAATTCTATTTTCCTTAGTAGATGCTCCATCTTCTGTGTGTGGATCATGATATGCTCCACCCTAAACAAAAGAACAATCAACTATTTAAAAAAAAAAAAGATTATAAACTGATTTGCAGTTTTTATCCAACATACATAAACAAAAAACCCCAAACTTAACCACACACAATTATCCTTTCATGTTATTAATAATTGCTAATATCAAAAAACAGACTTTGTAATCAATAATTATTTGTTTTGCTGCTTGCTTGCTTTTTCCTAAATGACAAAAATAGCATTAACAAAATTTTGCCTCTTAGTTGTAGTTTTAAGGACTTAAGCATGATTCAAACACTCAGATTTTTGCTGTAAATGAAATGCAGTTGTAACATCTCTGGAGTAATCTTTTACTGGAGGCCTCATTAAATTAATTTCTGATGGAATCTGTTTTTTCTGTTACTGGCAAATTTTAAAAAGCAAACAGGAAGGGCACATAATCTGTGATAATTGCAACATCAAAGCACTATCTCTTATCAGCTGTCATACAGTAGTACCTAGAGGTACCAACAGTCACAAAATCTACTGTATGTAAAATAAGAGGCAGTCCCTAAAATAAGAAATCTATAATCTAAATAGCTAAGGCAGACTGGACAGCAAAAAGAATATTTCCCTGAACATACTACTTCCTGGAAGTACTTAGGGCAAAAGCTTAAGTGAACTCTTAGAAACATCCATATGCATGTAATTTGCCACCAAATATGACTTAATGCCACTCTTAAATTAACCAGATGCTGCAATTTTTCCTGCAGGATGGACAGACCAGATAAAATACAATGCTCCCTACAGGACCCTACTGGAAACTCTAATGAAACCTCTATGTGAATTTCAATCTAGGAAAATCAACCACAATTAAAAACTGGGATTTCAATTCAGTATACAAGTGATTTGCAAAACCTATTTTGCCTTTTATTAATGAAGATCTGGCCTCACTTTCACAGATAAAACAACCCTTGAAACTACCAAAACGAGAAGTGAGAAGTGCGGCTAAATCAATGCTTTAAATCACAGTTGGATTCTTCTAAAATTTATAACAGGCTGAAGCATTTGACTAAATTGCTACTTGTGTAAGATACCTCTTTTTTTATCAGCAGTTAAGTTACAAATATGAGACAGCAATAGCAACTTGTACTTGACTTTCTCTTGTTTGCCCCCTTTTCTGTATAGTTAATTTAAAATTAAAAAGAATCCTTAAAACAAAAGTGTTGTTTTGTCCCAAAACTAATACTGACTGCAAGTTTTTATTCTTTTTCTTTTTTAATTTTCTTTTATTTTTTATTTTTTTTTTAAGTAAGATTGAAAAGCCTGGCAAACAAAGCATGTTTTCTTTAAAGAGACTTGGTAGAACTAAAGAGAAAATCAACGAGAAACTAGAAATGTGGAAGTGTGGATAATTCACAAAATACAAGCAGAGAGCAAGAACCAAAGAGTACTTTGGCAACACTTATCTTATTCCTGACTTTTTTTGGTTCAGTGATGCTGAAGGAAGTGAAATGTTCTAATTTCTAATGCAAAATGTAAAAGGAAAAAAAAAGGTGGGGATTGGAAGGATCCAAAGAACTACTACTTTGTCAAAATGCCTTTACAAGTCATAAGAAGACGGACAATTTAATTCTGTTTTGTTATTGAAAGTAGCATAAACAAACAAAAACAGCTTTGTGAATTTACAGACATGCCATCCATTTCAGAAGAGTATTTTTCCTTTCAGACTTCTGGTGGTTGAAATACAGATTTAAAAGCATTAACTGAAAGCTTAAGTTTAAAAACACCAACCATAAGAGATAAATGCAAGTTCTTTACAAATGATTACGCATTGCAAAGCAATGAAAATGAACAAAAACTTAAGCATTAATATATACATCAACTTTTCAAATTAAAATAAGAAATTTTAAACCATTATCAAAAGTCAAAAAATTATCTGATAAAAACAATCTGCCTCTATAT
>JANIJG010022550.1:0-18972 GCA_024611175.1 Megaceryle torquata | reverse complement strand
GCCTTGCACATTATGAAACATGTATATGTGCTATATGTATATAATGAATATATATACATATATTTATGTGTGTGCTTAAAATATGTTTAAAATACAAAAATGTCTAGAATTTTAAAAATCTCTTTTATGCAGATACCTATACGTTTAAAATACATGTATTTTAAACATATTTCAGGATACACCTTACAACATTGATTAGAATGAAAAATATTAAATTCACCAGTAATGAAATGTTACAATGAAACAGGCTTTACAAACAAACAAGCACATTTGAACATTCTTACACAAACAAAAGCATTCTTTTAAAGTTAGTATTTTTAAAAATACACAAATATAAGAGTTCTTGTTTTTTACTTCTAGTGTTCAAGCCAACCCATACTTTTAACGAATCATCTAAACTGTATACAATGCAGTCAGAATAACATTTGTGCTATAATTCTGTTAGATCTGCTGTGATTCTAAACAGACACTTTCTGACATGTAGAAAATATTTAATTACAAAATCGAAAGTTAGTAGGCTGGGTATCTTTATAAGTTTGAAAGGTTTCTTGCAGGAGCAGGGCAATACAAAACTTGGAATATTTGAACATGTATGACTGTCAGCAAGGATAAAAGCTTGAAAGAGTAAAAAGAATAGCTATTTTTAAAGGTTTATGTAGGTTGAACAGAGAACAACTCTATGTGCATATGCACACACAGTGCATATCTACATATGCATTAACGTAGTATTCAGCCACTTGACCACAAACTGGTTTCTTCTTAAAAGGATCCCTGCACTTCTGAATGGAAAATGCTCAGGCAACAAAGCAAGTGGCAGACAACATTCCTATGCAGTTTGGTCCTACAGTACTGTACTATCTTCCTTTCTCAAGTGACAAACTGTCTCCTGAGTGATTAACTTTTTCTTTCCCCTTTTTCAGGAGCTCATCACTACAGTGGCTCAAATGGCCAAACACATACAAGAAGGCCATGTGTGATATCTGCATTCCTCATCAGAAGAGAGGATGTCCCAAGGCTTCCCTCAAGTGACTGTACATTAACTTGCAGAGCCTGGACCAGAATTAAGGAGAACTTGAAGTCCATAAGGAGTCACAAGGCTGTGAATCTGCATAGAATCGCAGAGAAGTATCGGGACAGGGCTCATGGCTGAGGCATGGTCACTGGTGGATAAAGCTGGCTTCAGAAGCAAGGGGGTGGGGAAGGAGAAGAATGGCACTCCATTTAATTGATTTCCTGGGTGGTATTAAATGCCAGCATGAAAGAGAAAGTATATCCATTGACAGTCTTTGGATCAGGATTAGAAGGGAAAGCAACATTTGCGATATTATGGTGGAGGTTTGCTACCAACTATGCATTGAAGAGAATGAACAAGATGAAAACAGTAACTCTCTACAACAAGCAGAAGTCTTCTGATCACAGGTCCTCATCATCATAATAGGCTTCAATTATCCAGACATCCAGCCTGTGTAGGTGATCAAGGACATTTCTAGACTGTGTTGATGGCAATTTCCCAGTGCAGTTGCTGGAGAGGCAAATCAGCCAAGGGTAGGACTTAACTCTATTTGACCTGCCACTCACCAACAGTAAAATGCTGTTGACAAATCTGATAAGAGAGGACAGCCTGAGCTGTAGTGACCAGGAGATGATTACAGTTAGGATTCAAAGGAAGGGTAAGGAGATAAGCATCAGGGATAGGACCCAGGACATTGGGAGAGGAAACTTTGGCTTCTGTAGGATATCACTGGGCAGAATCTCCTGAAAAACTGCCACCAGAGGAAAGGTGTCCAGGAAAGCCATTTGATTTTGAAAGAAAATTTCTTGAGAGTTCAGGAACAAAGTATCTTACAGTACAGGAGACCACAAAATTTTGTGTAAGGTCAGGTTGACTAAACAGTGAGTTTCTTAATGAACAAAACTGGAGTGTGTAAGTAGTAGAGTCAAGGACAGGATACAAGGGAGGACCACAAAAGCACTGTGTTAACAAAAAAGGCAGGCCACTTTGTAAGGCCAAAGTCCAGACGGAGCTATGGTGAGTGAAGGGTAAAAAGAAGGGGTTCTACAATTATTCTAGTAGCAAACAGAAGCTCAGAAAATGCATGTCTGCTGCTGAATGGGGGAGACAACTGAATGACAGATGATATGAAAAAGACTGAAATACTCAATCTCTTTCTGCCCAAGCCATCACATGCAAAAACAGCTCTCAGTTCCCAAATGCATGCTTGTAACAGCATGACTTGTGAAAAAGCTAGGAGGAGAGGAGCAACAAAGCATCAGGGCCAAATGTGTGCCTTTTCATTAATCACAGGCCATAGAATGCATTGGGTTGGAAGGGACCTTTAAAGGTCATCTACTCCAAGCCCTCTGCAGTGACCAGGGACATCTTTAACTAGATCTAGTCCAGAAATGCTCTCTAAATAGAGATATATCAGTAACTCACTACTTTAGCTGGCACAAGTTGAAGTGTGGATTATTCCGTGATCTAGTAATCAGACCTGAGGTGCCTGGGAATGCAGATAATGAGGAACACAGCAAGTGTGGACATGTGCCAGACTGTCCAGTGCCTGGAGAAGAGACAGGCATACAGCAAACTATGTGCAGCATTTGTAGCATGCAACTTTACCACAAGTCTCTTCTGTTCTCTTCTTGGGAGTCTTTTGCTCATTCTTTAACAACGTTCCAACTCCTGAATGAAGTCATGTAAGTCAAACACAAAATATCCCCTCTACAGAATCCCTGACCTTTCTCACCTTGTAGGGAGAAATACAGACAGGGAAGTTGAAAAGAATTATTTTAAGTGGAACTGAATTATTTAGAAACCTGGGTGTTTCCCTAGAATTCAAGTGCTTAATTTCACAACTTTGTAATTTTAAAACCACACTAAAAAAGCCCCAAAAGATATTGAGATACACCATAAAAAATGGGGTAAACCAAAAACAAACCCCATTCCAGCACATGCTGAAGAGTGATCTTGAAATTGCTGTCCTGCAATAGGTGCTACTATAGCTTGAGCTACAGCAAACTATGATGCCAGGAAAAAAGTCTTTGTGAATTAGAAAATAAAGGAGAATGTATAGTACCAAAACTAGCAATTACATGCACTGTGGTACTTGATTTTGCATACTCCATGAAACCAAGATAAAGGCTTTGCTGACTTGTCATAATGCAGGGAGATTTAATTGAAAGTTACTTGAACTAGTTGCGTTGAAGAGTAGAGCAAATTTGGTGGATTTCTGCTGCCTATATCAATGCTGATAAGAGCAAGTAAACACCCAAGTATACCCCAAAGCAGATGACCTTTGATTTCCAGGACAACTGGCACAGATTTGCTTGGGGCCACACATTTAATTTAGAGTTGATTAGCCATATCTATGCTTCAAGTTTTTCTCAGATTGTCTTTAATTCTAAGGTGGTGCCTCTGTGATTCTAAATCTAATTTGACACCATGACTTTTTTTTTCAGATTTCTGTGGATGGCATAATGGGAGGGTTGTACTGCAGCTAACCACGGTGATGTTTTATAGTACAATAATAATGACAACAACATATGTTGCATACCCAGGAATATGCCACAAATGCATAGCACAATGCTTTACAGTGTTTGGCCACTCCCCCTCCACTGAGGGGAGACAGTTTCTCCAAATCCCCTCTAAAAAACGATCTCAGGACGATATCCTAGTTTGGTCATGGGTAACTAGGTGACCTGTTCCAAAACAGGACTGAAGAGTAATTTAACATATGTGCTATGCTGTGTAGAGGTGAGTGACAACAAACAGATTAAGGGATCAGGTAAAAAAATATATAAATTGCTGTCTCAAGTTTATCTCTGATAAGCCTATCCTCATGCTTATTCAACAACAAATAAACAGCAAATCAGGTTAGCCCGTGGATCTATCTAAATTTATTATGGCTTAATAGCTCATACTCCAGCATTACTAAAGTAACCCATGCATGTGAATTTATGTCAAAGTGAATGCATACTGTTGCAAATGATGGTAGTTCTTTTGTCTGGAATATGTCTTACCAAATCAGACAAATTAGAACAGACTCTTCTGGCATTTGCAAGAGGTTTTTCCTGATTCCTAGGAAATATCAAGCTTTGCTACAAACAGTGGTGACATTGAAATATCTCAAAAGGAAGTTCACAAGTGCTTTTGGGATGTATTATATTAGAAAACAAAGATAAAGTCACTTAAATTTTCCCCTGTATCTTACAGACAGAAAATAAAATATATTTTCCTACCTTCATAAGATCAAGCAATACACCACTTAATATTCCCAAGTATCTTCTCTCTAAAGACTGTGGATGATTGACTGCTGGAAACTGTAAAACAATATAGCACAAATATAGTGAGAATGTAAACAAGGTATACATGAATACAATGTTTCAAAAAATAGAATCTACATAGTGAATCAAGGCACATAATTAATGGGAATCATACACAATGAAAAAGTGGTTTATGAAACGTCACAAAACATTATAATGGAACAAATAACTGTGGATGTATGATATGCATCTAGTCAACCACAGAAAGTATTCTTGATAAGCAGGGCAGTCAAGAAAACTCTCTCAAATGAGAAATAATCAACTTAGATTTCTTAACTTGTGACATTATGATTGACAAGAGGCGAGAGGTTTAAAACAGATTCAGAAATAATGTTAAGTAATATCTATTTAAAAAAAGATTAAAAATATCTTTGAGATAATTTGAGAATGAAAATAAAGTATTAATTAAATGCCAAAGATTAACAAACAATTCCAAAATGTTTTTAGTGAAAAACATCAAAACCTCAAAGGTTTAAGGTTTAGGATTACTCCAGTGGTCCTGCTGAGGCAAGAACTGTCAACACCATGAGAAGCAGTGCACACTGATGGAGGGCATCTTATGTAAACTAGAGTCTGGACAAAACCTGAAGACAGTATTTGAAACTAGACCTGTCTAGAAAGAAGAACAAGACAGTCAAGGATGATTTGAAGAAAGAAAAAAATAAAGGACAGAATTGTTTTTTGTTTTGGTTTAGTTTGGTTTTTTTGCCTGCTTTGTAAACAAGGCAAGAGTCAAATAAAATGTAGACAGAAACTTCTCTTTTTTTATGAAATGAAAGAAAACTTGCTTATTTCATTGCTATAATGTAACGTCAAGTACAATGAGTTGCAAAGAAACAGGTAACAAAGATCTACTTCCAGACCATGTCACGTGTTGAACAGAGAGCCAACAAATAGATAAACTGATTTCTGTGAAGTAACTTCAAATTTAAAAACTAAATGCTTTCAGAATTGGAAGTTAAGGCCGGATTTGCAACAGAGGCAAAAAAACCCTCATGGATCCACTTATGCTGATTTTAGAGAAAATTACATATTTGAACCCCAAAAAAGCCACTGGAAAACAAAACAGAACAAAACAAAAAACAAACAAACAAAAAACAAACCCCCCAACCCCCCCCCCCCCCCAAACCAACCAAACATACAAAAAATCCCCACACCTCCAAAAAAAAAAACCCCAAAACCCCCAAAACCAAATAAAACCACCACTAAACCAAAGCAACAATCAGCTAGCCTACTGCATTCATCAGTTTATCCACAACTACACAACTGAGGTCCAGACACTTTGGTAATCAGTTCCCAGAGTTGTGGAATTTGCCTAACACTATCCAAGTGTTTCAATTGCAGCCTGGCTCAATCCCATCCACATTCTATGTATTTTTTAAAAGGTCCTCTTAAACTAACACATCAAAGCAAGAATACTGACACTAGGAAGCATGCAGTGTTCTCATCTATTGGGACATAAAAGTCCAAATAAGCTCAAGTCATATGTAAAATATATCCACATAAAATATTGACTTATAGTTAAAAAAAATCACTGAAAATGCAAGAAAACAATAAAATTTAAGTCAGTGATTGACAGATAACAACAACAAAATCAAAAATCATGAAGATTAATATTATAACTGGAAGTTTGCTATAACATATAAAAACATATGACAACTATGTTTGGTCTAAAATGTCAATGAACAGAAAATCTTAAAGACTTTAATTCCTTTACTTTCATCTGTGCATTTTTCAGCTCTAACATCTAGGGATTGTCACTGTTAATTGCATATATTTACACCTCCACCTTTCTCAGATTTAATACTAGCTTCAAAACTGTGCTTTAGAGAGCAACCCAGTAAAAACATTTCCAAAAAGGTGCTTTATTTGGAAGCAAAATGCATTGCACATGCACTGCAAGTGCATTAAGTACTAGAGCATTATGCCCATTGTTTGTGCTGGCACCACTTTTAATAAATTACATAACATGAGCTTTGAAAGAAAATGAAAGAATATTACTTTGAATGTGTTTGTTCCTAAATAGGCTCTGTATTTTTCTTTTTACTTTGCTTTCTTTTGAAGTGGTTTACTAATGATTGAATTTTTTTTTTAAATCTAAGCCTATGTTGATCTTAGCAACTTAGGTGAACTAAAGCTTCCATGCTTCCTTCACTTTTTACATGAACCAAAAATGGCAAAATATTCTTGTCTTTATGTAGAATGACCATCGTAAAGAAGATTTTAGATCTGGAATGATCAGAGAAACATGAAAATGAAGGTTCTCTTAGAGCATGGAACAATTTTTTTTCCATTAATTAACTATGGAGTATCACATTATGAACCAATATTTTTTGGTAGTATTTTCCATGTTTGAGCCATTATTCAGATTTTAGTTCAGTACTCAAAACCTATTTTCTATAGGACAGCATATGTCACTGTCATCATCATTAGCATCCTGACTTTACAGATAGGGCTAAGAAGGCAGAAACATGTCTGACGCAAAGAAATAAACCACTGATCCAAGATGTGAACAGAGACTCATAACTCAACTCTGTGCTAGGTCCATGCTGTCTTCTCAAATTACTGTATTTTAAAGCTACAAAACAAAGATACTTCCTTCTCATCCTACAACATTACAGAGCATTTATCTGAATAAGATTACGCAGCACAACCTGAACTGCTATAAAAAAATGATGAAGAGGCAGTAATTTATTTTGCCTACAATTTTTAAAGCACTGCTTTCCTGTTAAGGTGTTATTAATTTCTAACAGAAAATCCCATCCAGCTCACTGTTATAAACAGGATCAAATACAAATAGGACCTTGCAAGAAATGCTTGTCTATCCATTTTTTAAACACTCCACTGACGGATGGTGTACAAACCTCAACAAAAACTCTTTGGAATAATCTGCCCTTGTAGCTAAAATAATTATGCTAACACCTTAAGACAATTAATTATTTTCTTATCATCATCATTTAAACCAAATTTATGGCAACTTTTAACATATTTTAAAACAACTGGGTACCTCCCTCTTTCCCTCTTTCCCTTTCTCATTCTCAAAGTTTGCTCTTTTACAGAGTAAAACTCAAATCTCGAGTCTTTAGCACAGGTCTCCTAAAACCTTTGTATGTCTCTTTACAGGATTCTACACTAATGATTTCAGACCATTTACCAAGATCATAAATTCACCTTTCTAAGCAACACTCATTAATAAAAAATGACAACCAAAACTGAATTACAAGGAAACATGAGTACAATCACTGATCAGGTATTGTTAAAAATAGCAGAGCTATTACTTATATATTGCTTCTGGGATTTTGTAATACTGCAATTCCCAAATTGAGCAGCTTCTCCACATTAGGGAGTGTCTGTCATTACATGGTATTGGCAAACCCGTGAAAGGGGAACAATGCTGTCAGTAGGAAGTGATTTTTTACACATGTGGCTTACATCAGCTCCCCAGGAAAAAAAGGCAAAAAGCTCTTCTGCCATGATAGCAGCATCTGTGGCTCAAATTTTTACAACAGAGTAGCCTGAAGACAGCATGTGATAATATTCCACACACTGATCTGACAGACCTATGTCACTAAACTTCACCATGCAAACCTGACAAGGCAATTCTGAGCTGGCTATAAATGCTAACCCGCATGCCAAAAAGTCAAAGAAATTACAGAAAAATATTTAAACAGCTTTTAACAGTAAACCAAACATATTTATAAAACTCAGTACTGGTGTAATAGGAACTTTACTTTGAATTATGAGGGCCTTATATCCTATGCTTACACAGAAACATATGCAATAGATAATGCACAATGTAAATGAAAAGAACCTTCACAGCAGCAATGACAATACTGTAAAGACTGCGTAAGTTAAAAAAATAAGGACAAAGCTTTCTTTTACCCGTAAGCCATGGAAGCGTGGGTTGCTATAGAAGAGCTTCATCTGCTCAGCTGGCAGTGGGCCTAGCACCTTCTGAATGGTGAAGAGCTGGTCAATCTCACTCTCGCCGGGAAACAAGGGCTGCCCATCACTCAGCTCTCCCAGGATACAGCCTACAGACCACATATCCACAGCTTTTCCATAAGGGGCTCTGTAAAGTGAATGGAAAATGTTTTTCACTCACTGACATTGTTTTCTTCCTGAGCTGTTTCAATTTATTGGCTGTATTTCCCATGTCCCCCTTCCTTAAAACAAAGGAAAATAAACTTTAATATCAAAGAAACTACTTCAAATACAAAGCCCTCTGTTTCTGCCCCGGATCACCTGTTGTAACACTGCTTTAATAGGCAGAAGAGCAATTCTCAAGCACCCCCAAGTACCTGGTTACCTTTGTGAGAAATCTTACAGACCAAAATAATCTTTTTTTTCACTGTGAAGCAGTTAACATTCTGACTTAAACTAGTATTAACTTCCCTTCTCTCCAGAGGTTAATGACTGTGCTCTATTTCTGCATTACATTTCTTTTTCCATTATATTTAACAAGTGGATAGACATACCAGGTCTGGTCACTAGGAGAACATAAATCTTTGTTTCAGCATTCTTAGAGTGAATTTTTAGTAAACTCCTGTTTTGGAGGTGACATTTTGGGAAGAAATTCTGATGTGTGATCTCTGTGAGTGCAAGCAATGTTGCATGGTGGGAAGGATGGCACCTGGTATTTTAAATTGCTAATAATAAAAGAAGCTAGGTCAGCAATGAAACGGTGTGGAGAACTCATCAACAAGAAAACTAAGTGGTGTGAGGGTTAAACCAGAAAGGGCTATACCATCTTTTCTCAAGACTACATACAAGTAGGAAGATTCCTCAAGACTACATACAAGGGTATTTAATGGAAGAAGACAGAAAATTGGAATGTTGAGAATGGAAGATTGTATGAAAAGAAGAGAGTGGTACACTACTGCAACATTCCATCTAGAAGCATGAACAGTGAAGAAGCACAGAATCCTTTTGGACAGTTTATGATTTTCACTCTAAGGTTCTGTTCCTCATGAAGCTTGATTAGCTGCCTACCTCAACTGTGCAACAGCTAACTCATTACAGACTTTTGGCTTTTTGTTGTTTCTACTGTAGACCAAAGCAAGTCCTTTTCTGTATGTCCAAGTTCTTGCTCGTTGAATTTGTAAAAAAATTTTTTAAACACCCAACTTTGTTCAAGAATCTCTTTTAGATAATTAAGTTTTGAGCAGAATGACTAGAAAATTCTTCTTATGTCAAAGAAAAAGCATATAAAAAGAGTAATGACTGGAACCAAGATTGAACTGAAAACATATTTCACTGAGTCTCTTCTTTTTGAAACTTGTAATCCAACAACTCAACCTCTGTTTCAAGAGATTAAGTTACAGCTGGCTTGCCTGTTCCTGGAATAAGATAGCACCAGGAGCTGCCAGTGACAAATCCCATCCTAACTATGTTCCCTTTGCTCCTTCTTTATGCTGATGATTAAAGAAAGATGTTTAGAGACAGAACACCTTCAGAGTAAAGGAAAAAATATCTGACTTTCCCCACTGATTATTCATGATTACTTACTTCACTATATGGGGAGGACACTTGGCCAGAGGACCTTGTAACCCTTGTGATGATTTAGTTAGATGAAGATGAGAAAGCATTTCTAGCTGGACAATAGCCTGAGTTAAACTACAGTCCCACCAAGATGCCTAGTGCAGTGTATCTATGGTATCTAGGAAAACTAAAATAGAACACCAAAATTTCAAGAACCATTTGCCTTTCAGAATCTGCCATGAGACACTGCAGTCCTTTCAGAAACAATCATCAAAAAATCAAAGTTTGCCCCATTGGAATAGACTGCTGACAAGGAACCACCAGTAGCAAAGCAGAGCATGCCAAAACTCCCAAGTACTACTACTACAATGGCTCTGTGTGTTCCTAATTCCTTTACTAATCTTGAATAGTGACCACTTGTGGATTTGCTGAGTGAGTCAATGTTTGTCCTTTCTGTGATGCTGCTAGTCCAAGCCACCCATTAGGTCAGGCCTGAGTGCCCAGGAAGGACTTGTTTTACTCCATGCGCCAAAAGGCAATGCAGATGAGAACAGACTCCAAAGCCAAGGATCTGCTCTTAAGAAATTCTGTGCCTGTACTGGAAAATTTAGGCTCTATAAGCAGAATAGCTTATGACAGTGTAAGTAAAAAACAAGCACATCTTTATTTGCAATCCCTTTAATAGGCAGGTTTCTCCACTGAAATGTGAAATGTGGAAATGGTTGCTGTAGGCTGGGGCACTGGAGTATAAGCTAGGGTTAAAATTGAGGAATTGGCTAAAATTCCTTTCAGGCAGGTACCATTAACTTTCCTTGCTCACAAGAATAAAGGAAGCTGAATCACAGCTTAAGTTTCCACTATTTACTCTGTAGTCAAACCGAAACAAATATGAAAACTCTGATTTCTTAGGGTGATGGCAGAGCAAACTGCAACATGTTTGTTTGAAAAGGCATGCTTCAAGACTCCTGATTTTCAAGACTCTTCAAGATCCTGTCAGGATCAATCTTGTCAGATCACAACGGGCAAACAACGTAAGAGTGATGTGGCTGGATAAATGAAATAACTCCTATAGGACATAGAGACCACAAATCAGAGGTACTATTAGTTTAGTCCTGCACCAATTAGATTCTCCAAAATACATTTTCATCTAGTAATTTGGTATGCCTTAAAATCTACTGGCTTTTAGCAATATTTTCTCATCAAAGAGCACAGAGTACTCCACTAAGTGTTACCTGAGGCTCTCCAAAGTGAGTAGATTTTGGATGTGAATGATTAGGCAGTGATTTCTTTTATTTCCTGAAATTTATGTCTGGAACTTTATCGCAAAACAGAAACCTCTCTGAGCCACATTTTAAAAACTGAAAAAGTAAAACTGTACTTGTTAAATTGTATATATTTAATAACCCCAGGAAGACTTCTGAACATTAGATGCTCATAAAGATTTGGTAAATGAAGAAGGAGGGGAAATGGGTAAAATGAGTGTCTGGGAAATTGAACAGGACTGCCAAGAAACAGACATCACTTTGTATCAAAAAAAAATTGCATTAAAAACATACACCAGCAAAGCTGAAGTCATATGCATTAAATACACATACCTCTTCCCTTTCTCTACAAGCTAATAAAAAAAAAAATTACTTAATTAAAACCAGGCGTGATTCCTGATAATTTTCCTTTGGTAATGAAACAGTTTTGAAAACTGCAGGTCAGACTAAAAATATTACAGCTGTCAAGCTTTTCATGTCTTTACTCCTAAATCCTTATTACCGCTATAAACAAAGAGTAAAATGTTCTGTAATCAAAAAGGCCACAATTGATGCTTCATTTCCAATTCTTTTTTTATCCTTATATATACACATACACACAGGCATTTTGCTGGGAGCTTGATAATATCTGTTTTCCCCAAAATATGAAAACCTGAACTTTGAGGTACTAAATGGCAACTTTAACATACTATTCTGCACAGGACAATGCAACTGCCTAGCAGTTTGATTAAGATGAGCACAGCTTTGGGAATACTGAGATGACTTTACTGACAGTATAATTATTACTTATTGCTTTAACTACACAAGAAATACCTAGTTCAATGTTAACCAAACCTTTCCAACAAAGACTTGTTTCTCAGCCACATAAACATTTTGCTTAAAGAATCGTAGGAGTGACCAGTAGTTTTCTGATTCATCCTGTGTCTACCAGCTCCTTATTTCTAGAATATGTGGATATAAATACACAGATGCTATACATACAGGAATTGCATTTTATGAGTATTCATGTAGTTTAGAATAATGCATTCCTAAACTTTATAGTAATGGGAAGACCACATATAGTAGCTCTTCAGTTATTTTTGTCTCTTCCTTTGCCCTTTTGGGTCCTATGAATTTGTTCATATAGTATCTGAAAATCTGTTTAACTTTGTGAGGTAAAAACCCACTCATTTTACAGATTAATGAGTAAAACTAAATTGTTCATCTGAGGCAACTCATGTAACTACTGCTTTCACAGGCAATGTGACACTAACTTCTCAGTGTCTTATTAAAATGAATCATACAGCCTCCTTTATTAAATTCTTCCTGACTAGTAAAAAGCTACCACCATCTTTCTGAGCCACTACAGCAGTGCTGGTAAAGAGTAACTTGGAATGAAAACCAAATCATAGTTTTGACCAAAAGGTTGAAGAGAATTTGGAGTGTAGCGTGGTGAAAGCTGCACTGCCACTGCTGTGTGATGTCCACTGCAAGGCTGATGGAACTTCTCAAGCCACAGGACTACCACAGAAACATCTTCTGAGAGAACAGGGGAAGCAGGGTGGAGGGCAAGAATCTGAAGTATATGTTATAATTCAGCATCATATTTCAATCAGTTAAACACTGCTCAGCTCAAGACAGGTCAATATGTCAATGATTCATGCCAACTTACTAGAAATGAACAAAAATTAATGAAAATCCGGAAGCCTCTTGAAATCTTCCATTTAAGTCAACCACAGCTCTTCATGGGTTAATCAAACAAAAGGTGCTTGAAAAAAATTTTTAAATCAGTGAAGATTCATCATGACAGTTCTACAAATTGTACTTACCCAAGCAAGAGTTCAGGTGAGCGGTACCATCTGGTAGCCACATATTCTGTATAGTTAGCATTGCTTCCTTCAGAGAGATTACGAGCAAAGCCTGTCAAAGAAACAGTATGAAAGATTATATCCTATTTTAAATACAATATGCGTATCACCACTGATACTGTCAGTAAGAGGTCACACCTTTTTAGATAGAAGCAAATTGTTTCTAACTCCTAGTGCAGAATGATCTCTTCAACAATTGCTTGTCTACTGAAATGCAAGCTTTTTCCACAACAGTGGAAGTCAGAATATCTGCTTTAATGAGTATTTTACCTGTGTACTCCCCTCAGAAGTCTATGGGGTTTTCTATTACTTTTGGTGCTTTGCCATAGTCAAAAGAGATTGATTAAAGTTACCTGTCAGGATGCCATGAAGGTTACTGAACTATTGCCACTACATTTCACTGAGACGCTGTTTGCAGAAGATTCATAACAAAACACTTGCAAGGGGATTAGACTCTTCCAGTCATTGATCCTAACTACTACAGTCTCACTGCATATAATTTTTTAAACTAGTCAAGAAACTATGTAGTATTCTGATCTAAGGCCACTCCTTCCTGATGAGGAACAGAATCATCATCCCAAAACAACAAAAGGAAGCAGTCTACCAAAGATCAGCAAAACTGCTTTATGTCTGCATTTGGCTCATTCCACATGTGTCAGCTTCCTACACATCATCACATTCATAAGAAGGCTCTTACTGAATTTGGAGCACAAACCATGTCGAAATCAACTTCCTCCTTCACATCATTTTGTTAATAATAATAATAATTTTTAAAAAGGTATACTTATTTGCAGTTGTACCAAAACTTAACTTCTGTCCTAAGGCATAACAATTAAGAGCACTGACTGTAAGAAGAGTGCATATACTGGAAAATCCAGATATAGGAAAAATTTATATTTTTGTTTTCATTTTCCTCCATTTATAAAAAGTCATCTGAGTTATGTTACTGTTAATGATGTTACTGGACTCTCCACGTAGAAGTACCCTAAGGCAGATGTTGGCACTGTTTTCAGAAAAGTATCAAGTGTCTTGCTGTTTACAAAAAAAAATAATTAATACGAAGGTAAAACTGAGGACACATCTCGGCAGCCAGACTACACATCTGTAGACCCCTTTCTACAGATCAAACTGAAACAAATTTTGGAACTGAAATGCAGAAGCAGCATTTTCAAAACACTTTCTAACTAGAATGTGGCATTAAAACTTAACCCAAAACTCACTTCAGTGAAATCAATCTGAGTCTTTACATTACTGTATGAGTGATGAAGAAAGACTAAAAATTCCAAAGTGTTGCAGATGTATAAGGCATAATTTCATCTTCAGAATCAATAAGTGATACTGAAATGCAATAGTAATTTTTCTTGATATCTAAATTCTTGTGCAGAAGATGCCAAAATTGCTTTTCCCACACAACTGTGCTTGTAAATGAAAAAGGCATAAGGAAAAGAAGGACAAGATTGTAAATTTCTTACAGAGAAATAAAGTTACACTTAAAACAAGGCATTCTAATATTAATGACATATAAGTACTTTCATAGATCCCTAGGAAGACTAGGGAAGCTCCATTATTTTAAGAGTAAGCTAAGCAAACACCTATCAAGGAAGACACGCAACATGTTTAATCCTTTCTTTGAGTAGGTGGACAAACTAGAGTATTTCTTGAGGTCTTTTCCAGTCATGTGTTTCACCATTTCTATGCTTAAGAATCATACAGAGATTAAGAGATTGCTAAAACATGTAACTTCAAAGCCCCAGTGTTGAAACAGCAAACACACTAGTCAGAAGGCCTAACTTTCCAACAGTCAGATGCATCTTCTGTAATCAGCATTTGGTACTGTTCTCTTTTCCCACTTCTATTGGCAGAAATGACACCCACACAACATGTGTCCAGGCAAGCACCACATTCAATCTCATTTTTATCTAGCACGATATGTACAGAACACATGGCATAAGGATTATGAAGAACTATCCTGTTAAAAATGTATGAACTTTTTTATTCAAACTGTTTTGTCCACTGGGCTGTTCAGAAATACCCAATTAATTCTGCCTATCTGCACTGGGATGTATGCATAGACTTTTTCTTTGCATTTGTTATCACATGAGGAATATGGCACTGTATGTGACAAGTACCCACGTCCAAACCATTAATTAAGTTAGGTAGGCAGACAGCATATGTTAAATTGTGTTAAAAGGTGAGTTCTTCTATCATAATCTGTACATGTTCAGGAAATGCTTGTGGCTAATACCATTCTGACAGACATTTTAAAGTAATAGCTTAAGCTACTAGCAATAATGTCAATTAACAATAAGGCTAGAAAATTAAAGTTGATCCCAAATTATAAGAGCTGCTGGGAATTTTAAATTCAACTGCATCTGAAATAAAAATTGTTGATCAAAAATCATGAACAGTAAGAAATTCCCCACAATTTATTTTGCCTTCTTTGAGATTGTGCCGAGCACTGCAAGTACATTGTGATTGCATGTCTTGTCCAACAGCAGTAAGAGAATGTGGCTGGAGCATACAGCGTGAGCGAGCCAATGGAACCCACAGAAGCTCACTGCTAGCAGAATGCACGTTGTCTATGATGTGAGAAAACAGACATCCAGAACCACTTGTTCAGCTTTCTGTTTTCCTGTAGCACTGCTGCACAGAGGACACCAACTAAAGTTCATGTACAAGATTTGTTAGCTGCTGCCATATGCCAGCTCTAATGGGGAAGGTTACTTTCAGGAGACAGCCCCTCCCCAAGAACAATGAGGGAGGGTGATGACCAGGGCAGGCTCCTTCCCATGGCCAGGGAAGTAGGTGAGGATGAACAGTTCCCATCAGGACGATTCATGCCCCCATTGGCTGTTCCTGCTTGTGATGCCGCTAGCCCTGATTGGAGCACCTGTTGGCCAGGCGCAGGCACTGCCTGCTGATTGGTTGTTAAGCTCTGCGCGAGGCAGTGATTGGGTCCTCTACCCACCTAAAGCTAGCGCAAGAGGGAGCAAGGTGTACGCTACGTCAGCCTTCACCCCCCTGGTTGAGCCCTGGCTCTGCCAGACCCAGGGGGGCTTGTTTTGAAGGGGCAAAGCCACAGAGGTAAGTGTAGGTAAGGGAAAAATCCTTCCCTACCAGCTCTGGGCAATGGTGCCAGGGCAGCCTGGGCACAGAGCTGCCAAGGAGGGTGGCAGTCAGCAGTGCAGACAAAGAGGCTGACAAGGCACGAGGCACTGAGGGCACTGCTCAACTGTACCTTGGTGTTCTGTCAGAGCTGTGCAGTTCCTGACACTGCAGAATAAATTGCTCTTAATTCAAAGAACTCGTATGGACCAGATCTAAGGCTTTTCCTAGAATGGTTATTGCTTCTGAATGCTTCAGCAAAAATGCTTTTAGGATTAAAAGAAATAAGCAGCACTGCAAATGACAAACGCCTTCTTTGTGTTCCTAAAAAAACTATTTCAATCTATGTTTTTAGCAGTTCTTCTTTTCATTCAAAATTGAAGTGGTTTGAAATGACAGCTTTCAAACTGTTTTAACTGAAAAGTGCCCTTGGGTAGCACTATGGAATTATTTTTTATTTACCAAGCCAAACTGTAAGATTTTTTAGAAGGAACAATATTTTATTCTGTGTTTATGTAGCATTTAGAATAAAAGTACAGATTGTTGGAACGGTGTACAATCCTCTCTGTTGTTTTTGGGGGATTACTCACATGGGCAAAGTTCAGCTTGTGCCTGGGTTCCGATTCTTCAAAGCCTTAAAGCTGACATTAAACAGGTATCAATAGGTCAGGAAACATCAATTTTAACATTACATGTACTACTCTGACTCTAACCTCCAGCCACTCAGTCATTAACATATGTGGACAAATGACTCCTTATTTAACATAACAGTAAAAGCTGACCTATAACCACACACATAATAGTCCATGGAAGACAGTGGTTCAAAAAATATATATAAAAATGTAAGTTTACCGTGTCTTTTCTAAATATGGAAGAATTATTTTCAATATGCAGGCCAGAAGAACCTGGATAAAGTACTAGCCACAATCCCGAAGAAGTAATAAATTCTGACCACTAAAAGTGTTTTAAACAGTACACACTGTAGCACTTGTACAAGAATGAGGCAAAACTCCACTGCAAGAGATTTTCTTTAAAAAGATAAGAAGCAGGTATCTATCTACTGAACTTACCAAAGTCACACAACTTCAAAACATCATTGTGGCTTATTAAGAGATTCTCTGGCTTGATATCTGGAGTATCAGAGTGAGAGGAAAAAAATAATGCTGTTAACTTCTCTTTTTAATTCTGAAATTTGTCAACAAATATTATTTCATTATAACATATTTACAGATATTCATGCAATCATAAATGAAGCATTACAAGAGCAACTGCTGAAACAGCTTCCAGCAATTCAGTTTATGAACACACAGAATTAATCTTCTGCCTTTTGAAGTTTTGTAAAGTGCTTCCCAACAAAATATGGGAAGATAAAAGGTGTTTACAGATAATCTGGGGCAAGAAGCCAATATGCAGAATACTGCATATTGCAAAATAATATGAAGAACTGACATTTAATTACCCAGTTAATGAATAAAATATTAAGTGTGTTGTGCTCTACATTCTCAGTTATGATCATCATCTTGATCATCTCTTGTCATTTGCTTACAAAAAATGTGTTGTCTAGTTTTAAGCCCATATTTTAAAACCTAAATGAATATTGTGGTATCCATATATGGTATATTTTTCAAACTGTATTTTACAAAACATTTTCAAACTCTTGCTTATTTTTCATATGTCTTAAATTATCAATAATATACTGTATAAGAATTTTAGTTTCTTGGAAACATTAATTAGAATTGTTATTCTTGCAAAGCCACATAGCAAAATTTTATTAAATCTCGAAAAAATACATAAAACTAGATCCAAGTCACACATCAAGGTATGTACTCAAAGTGCCTGAAGATTAGGGGAGAATGTAAATATACAGAGCTGAACTCATGGAAGCTGTGAGGAACTACCCTAAGAGGTATAACATAAGGGACTATGTTTTAAGTTTAGGATTACTTTTCTCCTAGCAGATTCAAAAGTGAAATGACTGAGTGCCATAAAATGTTTTAAAAATGTTCTTTTCCCTTGGCAACACCTGTACTGCAGTTTCACTTCGCTGTGCACGATACAATCTTTCTATCATACCCCAATGACAGTGGACAGCAAGCTCCATTTGTAGATGAATTTAGTTTTAAAAAGATCTGAAGTCACACAGCAGACTTAAGACCTAGCCAAATTTACAGATTTTTTTTTTTCCATTAATATAAAGCAATTGCTTATATTTATGTTAAATGTAAACTACTTCAAGCTGTAACATCTTTAGAAAGTAAATTATCTACCAAGGGCTTATTTCCATGTGGAGAACTACACACTTACCTCTATGAACGATATCATTCTTATGGCACCAATGAATTGCTTTAATTAGCTGGTAGATATAGCTTTTCACTTTTTCTGGTGGAACTCCATTTGGCATTTCTTCTAGCAATTCAAGCATATTCTAAATGTTTAAAAGACACGTCATTTAAGAGAATTATACTGTGGTTGCTAAAAGTTATGTTTTCGGCATTCTGAAGCAACATACTTAGGCTATGCGTCTGGCTATGCAAAATCAGTAGTTTTACATTCAAGGAGTGTATTCTAATCATAAGCATACTATTAGCTGTTTTCATTCTAGAGGAAGCACTTGTGAAGACAATAATCCTTAAAGGTGAACCACAAATATACCACAAGTCTTAAAACGACTGTTGTCAAACCACTTACTCTAAAACGTCTATATAGTCATTTAGTTACAAAGGTTGCATAAACAGAAACACCAGGTCAGCGTGGCTTTATGAAAAGTTTAGTAGAGCACAGAATTTTGTAAATATCTGACAGGGCTTTAACATATTGTTTATTATTAAGCTTGTTCTGTGGCTTTGATGTGAGACACTGGAACAGGTTGCCCAGAGAGGTGGTGGAGGCCCCATCTTTGGAAGTTTTTAAGACCAGGCTGGATGGGGCTCTGAGCAACCTGCTCTAGTGGGAGG
>JANIJG010022549.1:7590-28790 GCA_024611175.1 Megaceryle torquata | reverse complement strand
CCCCGCCCCAATTATTCCTCTCCCCCTTTTGAACTGGATCTTAATACCAGCAACAAAATCTTCACCTACAGCATCTCCCTGTGTCTAGAAATCAGACTCAAGGCCTGGAAAATCAAACCCACAGTCTGGAAATCAAGCCCAAGTGCCCCCTAGCAAAGAAAATTCAATCAACGGGCCACAAGCTCAGAAAGAACAGACTTAGAGGGAACATATGAGGAACAGGCCTCAGTTATTAAATAATCTGTTTATTGTACGGCTTTCACAAAGAAAAAAATAAGACAAAGCACCCAAGTAGAAAGAATAAAAATGTATTTTCCTTCAGGTTTTAGACTGACACAGCAAGTACAAATCCTTTTGTGTGAGCACTTGACGGCGATTTGGAAATTTAACAAACCCCAAGTGAACGAGCACACAGGACAAGACTGAACCCCGACAGCTGCTTCTGCAGGTCTTCAACTCACACGTTGGCTCCTGAGGAGGCAGCCGTGGTAAAACACCCTCCTCCTCCTCCTCCTCTTCCTCCTCCTGCGGTCAGGGGTTGGAGAGGGAAGGGCAGGACAGAGCTCTGCGAGTCAAAGCGTGCAGACCCCTTCTAGGAAAAGTTCTTTCATCAGCCAGTCTTGAGCACAAAGGACCAGGGATGAGCTTTTGAGACAACAGAAATCGTTTGCCCTGCCAACGTTATCTTCAGGGAACGTGGACAGTGGGTATTTCGAGCCCAGTCCTGTCCACAGTCCTTCTGGAAGAGGTATGGAGGCGACACACGACTGGAAAACTCCAGAGAAAAGGAGGGTGGAAGTCAAATTAGCAGTTGAAAACTCTCTTGGTGTGTTACCTTCCTTTAATTTTTAGATTATATGCATAGAGAACCTGATCTACCCCTAAAAGAACATGCAGCATGATTTGCATTAATAAGCCCAGTCAGGCCCTGGACTGGAGAAACTCTTTTCAAGTGGATGAAATGACATCAAGGTTTATGAATGAATGATCCTTCTGAACCAGGATTTCCAAACACACACAGAGAAGTGACACAGAAGTGACACAGAACAGTGGTCTTGGCAGCTTTGGCAACGGAATCAGGTTGGGTGGCATCTGCATGGCCTCTGGAAACTCTGAGAGCCCCCACGAATCCAAAAGCCTGTTTGGTCCAGGGTAAGGAAATCCCTCTGAAGTCTCAACGCTGCCAAAAGTTGCTTTAGACTCGAGTGGGATGTACTGAATCTGGAACAGGATGGGCAAGTCTAGAAGAAGCCATCACAGAACTATCAAATGCCACAGCGTTTTAAAAATCAACCCATTTACTTTTATCCAACCCCCTCTAAGAAGCCTCTAGAAACCCCCACAGAACATTTGTACTTGGGGGGTAAACCTCTAGAGACAGCTTCTAATCCAGTATCTACATGGAAAAGTCAGTTCTTTCCACTTCCACTAATTCTCCTTGTGCTAATGGCCCAGAAAATAAAAGGCAGCCCCATCCTGGGAAGTTATTTCTGAAGGCCAGCACCTGAAGTAAGTTAAAAAGGAAAAGAAATCTTTACACTGGGCGTTCAAGTGTTGATTTTGGAACTGAAGGGCTGTTAGTGTGGCTGTGATACAGACACTGCCACCCTCTTCTTGGGGAAAAAGGTGAATGGTTGAAAATTAAGAGCCAGAGCAGCTGGCATTGGTGAAAGCCAATCTCTCATGGGTACAACAACCACCTCAAGCAAGGCAAAAAAGTGCCAGTAAGGGATAAAACAAAAACCCCACCTTACAGCTCACTAAAATGCTAGAAGAGTTGCCTGCAACAAGGCTGCCTCTCTGCAGCCAAAGCGTGCACCCATCCCTACGCCGGAGACTGTGCATCGGTCAGCCCCAGCCTTTGCTTCTTTTGCTTGTCACCTTCTACTCCCAGGCACAGGCATTAAAGTAGAAAAGGTCACTGAGTTCAGGAACTATTCTATTTGGGCACAAGGGAAAGGAAAGGGCAGGGCACTTGGGAGAAGAAATAAAGGATGCTAAAATCTAGGTTTAAATAGCTCTTTTTGAAAGATTTTAAGCAGCTAGAACTAAACAAGAGTTATGGGACTGGAAAGCAAAGAATACAGTAGACACCTAGAAGATGACAGAGGATTTGGAGGTCTTTGCTCTACAAGGAACTAACACCACCTTGGTGCCATCTGCTCCTTCTCACCCCATTGCTAGCTATGGGACTGACAGCGGGAAACCGGCTCCTGAGTCAAGTGAGATAAAGGAGGTGTTTAGAACTTTACACCCCCCTCCCTCGTGAAGAAAGGAGTTGTAATTTAGCTAGGGGAGCATTATCTGAGCCCAGGTCAGCTCCCATCTGCAACACACGGCTCGGAACTGTGAGGAGACTCAGGATAAACGTCATCTTCTAGTCAATGAAGTCTCTGGCGAAGCCCAATCGAGCCAAACCACAGATGACGCCCATCGGCCGAGGAGAGTCCCCAGTGAGTCACACAAACAAACTCAGCAGAACAGGTTAGAATTATTTAAAATCTTGGAAGCCTTGGAGGAAGAACTTCACACTGAAAATGAACAAGGTGGGGAGGAAGGGAGGGGGAAAAAAAAAAAAACCCAACAGATGTGGGAAGGGGCAGCCGGGAGCGCGTACGCTACGCTGTAAACCAGAGTGTAGTGCTGCAGCCTTGGGTTGAAGCCTCTAGGAGTTAAGCCAGGGGTGCCTGAGACACTCTGCTGCTGTAGCTCGTTTCTCCGGGATCAGCTCCAGCATAGGTAATAAGAAGTCTGTGAATGCAGCTGCCTCATCTTGGGACCACTCGTATTTTTCTACCAAGACTTCAAAAAGCCCCCAAGGCTTCAGTTTGGTGATGTGCTTCAGATCACCTGAAAAACCAAGACAGACAAGGTAAGCGCCAGACATGGGAGCAGAGCGCTGAACAAAACAGGCTGAAGAGCTGCCCAACCCCCCCCCAACAAAGCCCAGAAGCTGCCCCCAAACAGTTGGCCACAGGGCATATAAAGCAGCAGAACGTGCTGAAGAAAGAAAGGAATGATACTAACCTCCCTTTCCTATGTGCTTTTGAAGACTGTTCTAGAAATGTACTACTTTGAAGGCTGCTTTTTTTTTCCACCCTCCTATTTCTGATCCAATATCAGCAAATACTGTTTAGCTTCATTAAATCACCAATTATACCAGTTGACATGACAGATAAACACTGGGCTGTTGACTTTGGAATCCATGCAGCACTGTTTGAGGAAGCAATACACTAACAAAAAGGGTTTGTTTTATTAAAAAAAAAAAGTATTAAACTAGGTCAAAAACTTCTTACTGAGACTTGATTTGTCTCTGGGGTACTCAGGGCTTTGTGGTAATGGTATAAAGTGTCCTGAGCAACGTGGCTCAGGATGCAAGGCTCTATTTATGTGACTGGCAGGCTAGAAATGGAACAAAGCTGTCTAGAGAAGACTTCAAAGGTGAGTCAACACCTCTACTTGACAAAGATCAGCTCAATAAAGCCAAATCAAGTCTGAAGAAATATCTACAGTATGTTTTTTTTCTAACCACTGCATTTGATCTACACTGAGATGTCAAGTCCTAGGATGCAGGATACTTTTAGCAGCTAGACAAGAATGTCTTATATTTAGCTGTGGTTTTGCTGAGAGGGTCTGTCATAAAACAAAGGAAAGACTTGAAGAGGCATCTTTTGCTGGCATCTACTGCTAATTGCTATTTCCAGCGAGGTATTCTTGTGTATTTGGGGCAGGAGATGAGTGGGTAAGTGATGTTTGCTTTGTTTCCTTTTACCTTTTTTGGTGAAAAACTCCTTGGAATATTTTCCAGCCAAAATGAGCTTGCGAGGTATTTTCCCCAGAAGTTCTATGATCAACGCGATGTGATCTGTGGTTTTGCAAAGGAGAAGACAATGAGACATCTAACACAAGACATCTCTATGCCCCAGTTTCCTTCTCTGGGATCCAAGGGCAAAGACATCTCCCTCTAAAATTACTTTGAGATCCTCCTGCAATCACAGTACTCTAAGCAAGGAGAAATGCAAGGGTGGAAAAAGCCACTTGACAGTTCGAGAAGCACTATAAGAGAATCCAGTGGTAGGAGGAATAGAAATTTATTTGACCACTGATTTGGTCAAATAAACTTTTTAGAATCCTGGAATCGTTTTGGTTGGAAGAAACTTCTCAGATCATCAAGCCTAAACATTCCCCCAGCACTGCCAGGACACCACTAACCCATTCCACGAGGATGGTGAAGGGGCTGGAGTACCTGCCCTATGAGGAAAGGCTGAGAGACCTGGGGCTTTTTAGTTTGGAGAGAAGACAGAGGGGATCTAATTCATGTCTATAAATACATAAGGGCTGGGCATCAAGGCAGGGACGGCCTCTTTTCACTCGTGCCTTGTGAAACAACAGCTTCAAGCTCAAATAAAGGAAGTTCCACCTCAAGATGAGGAAGAACTACTTTACTGTAAGGGTTACAGAGCACTGGAACAGGCTCCCCAGAGAGGTTGTGAAGTCTCCTTCTCCGGAGACTTTCAGGACCTGTCTGGATGCATTTCTGAGTGATCTGCTCTAGTTCTGTCCCGCTCTGGCAGGGGGGTTGGACTCGATCTTCAGGAGTCCCTTCCAACCCCCACCATTCTGTGATGTCCCTCAGCATCACAGCTCCACGGGGGGCTTGGAAACCCCTCCAGGGATCACGGGGACTCCACCCCTGCCCTGGGCAGCCTGGGACAGCCCTGGACAACCCTGCAGGGGTTGAAGAAATTGTTCCTCGTGTCCAACCTAAACCTCCCCTGGGGCAACTTGAGGCCAGATTCCTCTTGTCCTGTTGCTTGTTCCTTGGGAGAAGAGCTGGCCCCACCTGGCTCCAACCCTCTCCTGCCAGGGAGTGTGTAGCAAGGAGCCTTTGCATTGCTGCCTCGCAAGAGAAGGTTCATTCTGAAGCAGCATTTGCTGCATTTCACATATATTCTCACCAAAAACCACAGACAAAACGCACCTTCATCCCGCGAGTAATCCTCCCCCGAATGAGGCTCGAACAGATAGTCTCCTGTTGCTAACTCAAAGGCCTAAACAAAGAGAGAGCAGCAGGTTACATCACTAACACACTTCACACATCCTCAGATGGGCTGCGAGCCAATCCTGCATCTCTCTGTGGGCCAGGGAACAGCCACCCAGAGAACTCTCTCACACCATCACCACCCTGGGGCTGCGACTCCTTGACTGCAGTTTAATCACTGCATTAACACACATCACGGGCGTATCTGTGATGAACTCTGGACCAAGCTTGGGGGAAATCGTTCAAAATGAAGTCATTTCACACCCTTAGCCTCTCTTCTGCCTCAACAGTATTTTGCAGCACGATGTCCAAACTCTAGATGTATTTTTTTTTGTACAGAGACTCTCCTCTTCCTCCCAATTTCAGATATTAGGCATTTTCCGAACAGTTAATCTCTGAAGATACAAAAACATGTTGTGATCAATGAGAAAAACATCTGCGATGGTTTCAGCTCAACTCCTCAGTTCTGTGACACCTTTTCCTGTTACATATTCCCTTTACTCAAAGCAGTACCTCTGACCTTCTGTACTTTCCGCTCTCTTTACAACCCGTTGTAGTCTAACCAGTGAATTAGGGCCCTCTGAGTAACGGCTGCAGAATTCTGGCTGCACATTCTGCAGAGACAAGACGACCCTGCCACATTCTGGTTTACTACATTCCTCAAAAATCACAACTTTGTTTTCCAAGACAGCAAAAAATGACTTCACCGATTGTTTTCCAAGCATGAAAACCAAACCTCAAGCTTTGATTTGTGGAAAACACAGAATGGAGACACCGTAGAGGCACACGCAGTAACTTTGACCACACTGATGATTATTTGTTATTATTATTTTTTAAAATCCATTGTATTCTACATTTGCCAGGAGCCACTTCAGCCTCGTCTCAGCATTACCCAGATTATAAATGACTCCACATACGGGGTGGATGCATATGATTAAAATATGAATTTATACTGAAGACATCTGAGGAGCAGCGCTGGATGCAGCAGAAAGGCTCTTGATATCAAGATATTGTCTTTACAACTGCATAGTTGCTTTGTTTGTCCACAAAGCATGATGTCCAAGGACAGTTCTATGTGAAATCTGTTGGTGCTGTACAATAAAATGAGCTTTCAAAAGGAAAGCTAAAAAAAAATAAAGCAATATCCTTCCTATGGAAATATGGAATTATTCAACAAGTCTAGAAGTTGGCTGAACACCCCGAGGATGTTTTGGCCAGTCCAGGGTGCAGAGAACAAATGAGTTTCCCCAACTGCTCTGCAGACATCGCTTCAAATCCCCCAGGGCTTCCCCACTCACCATGCAGGCCGTGCTCCAGATGTCAGCAGGGGTGTTATACCCAGATCCTATCAACACCTCCAAGGATCGGTACTGCCTCGTCTGGATGTCTTCAGTGAAGTGCTTGTGCTAAACAGAAGAAATGTTTTACTGACCAGCTGGAGACTGTGTGAAAGAGGAGAATCAATGACTTGGAAGGCCAGAGCAGATCAAAGCTCATTCCTCTGACATTTCATCTGAATTTTCCATCCTCATGAGGTATTTCCTGATATTCTTACAAGTGCTGTTCAAATGCTCTGCATGAGACACTCCAAGTAAAACACTTGAGCAATTTAAAGGAGAGCAAGTCACTACAACAGAATAAAGGAAGACTGGTTCAGGAACTGCAGCCTCTCTGGTCTGATCGGGACACTGATTCAACAACCACAATGCAGATTAGTACCACTGATGTAAGAGACCACCAGATGCTGCAAGCCTGGACAGCTCTGAGTTTGAGACTCTCTCCCATAAGATCTGAAGTATTTTGCTATTTAAAAAGCCAAGTAAAATAGACATTTCTTCCATTTGAAACATCAACCATTTAAAAGCAGCAGAGCCATCAAAGAGTAAAAACTATTTGAGTCTCTTTCATGTGCTCACTGGAACAGTTTGACAAGCTGATAAACTGCAGAACTAGCACATCAGAGAAACTGTTTGCAACTTTCTCATGCTCCAGGACAGCTACAGACTCCGTCAGAAGTTTCACATATGCAGATTTCTATGCATTGTGTGTGACACTAAAGCCTGTTAGAAGTAATCTACCGAGGCACAGAGAACACTGGCTGAGCTCCGTTGGTAGGGGACCACTGCTCTGTGTCCCTGCTCCCAGCTCTTTCCCCCCCCACCCAGTTTCAAGCTGTCACTACTTCCCCAAGCAGGACTAAGAATCCATTTTACAGATTCTTTGCCATCTTGGCATACTGTGAATGAATTAGCAGGTTTAAACAGTGTGACCAGACTGTAAACTTACCACCCAGCAGGCATTTCCTAGGTCAGCTATCTTCACTTTGAGCTTATCTGCATTCTTGGGCTCAAGAGGATTAAGAAGGAAATTCCCAGCAGCTGATTTTCCTAGAGGCAACATGTACAACAGCTGATTAAAGCTACATGGACAGTGTCACCATCTGTCACCCAAACCCTCCAGCCCTCTCCCTACCAAGCAAGGGTTTTGCTTACGGGTCAGAACTTTGCCCTCCTCAAAGCCCTGGTATAAAAATCAGCATCAGTCTGCACTGTGATGAACAGAACTACCTCCAGTAAGACCTGACTGGTCTTACAAAGCAGAAGGACAACTCAGCACATCAAAGAGTGACTGACTGCTTCCCAGCACTGTACAGCCTTAAAAAGTCTGTCTACACCTAGATCAGGGCACTGCCAGAAACAAAATGAGCTTCTCAGCCCTTAAGTCTTCCTAAATCTTTGGAAAAGGAGAGCGTACCTAATACAGCACCTTTCTGACCTACTCATCACTTGCTGCTGCAACACAGACAGTTACAAGCTATGGTATCTACTGGGAAAACCTCAATAACACAGTGGAGAGCAAAAATATTAAGTCACTGAATTACATCCAGCATTGACTCCAAAGCAACGTGGGAGAGAGCTGCAAGAAGCAAACGACACCTAATAATCTGTCCCAGCCATCTCACCAGATGCAGTTCAAGTCTTCAAATGTTTAAATTTCATTTGCTACTTTTCATCCACTTGACTCAGCAGCACTTGGCTGAGAAAATGCTAGAGTTGTTTTGTAAACAAAGTATGGATGTTAGCTTCTCTCCTTCTCCAGCAGATACACTTCACCTGACCCTGACTCAAAGATGAAAAAAAAAGGACAGCTTTATCAATTGATTCAAGCTTTTTAAACATGTTCCTTGTGTGTGTTTAAGTGCTGGACAACACTGCGTGTCTTATGTTCTCTTAAACCTGCAAACCTTATTTTTTAACTCCCGTGAATCAAATCATATTTAAACAGAAGCATTGAAGTGTTTTGTTGGTTGTTTTTTTCCTATGTTGTATAAGTTTTGGCTGCTCTTCCAGTTTTGGGAAAACATTTACTCAAGTAACTGAGAGGAGCTTCATGTGCTCCAGGTTAAGAACAAAACTATCAGCACACATTGAGCAGTACTTACTCCATCACTTAAGACAATCTCTTGCCTCACCATTTCTACTTCTATTAATGAAAAATAAATCAATCAATCACATAAGCAACACCCAACAGAGAGGAGGGAATGTTCCTACACTGAAAAACCCATGTCTGGGTACTTCTGAGAAGGGGGAATACTGCATTCAAAGTGAAGGTACAGCTGGAAGCCACAAACAGCAAATGTCTCAGAGCAGGACTGTCAGGTTCATTACTCCTGGCAGAAAGAGGCTCAGGTGGGTGCTTCTGATCACCTACAAAAGGGGGGTTTCTATTAACACTGACAAAGCGTTGCACCACAGCTTCCCACAGCAAGGAGAAAGGAGCCCCTTTCTCACAGGGTTCCTCTTCTACCTTTGTTGTCCGATGGGCCGTTATTCTCATTCTCATCCTCTGAGGGGATCTCTGTCCGGATGCTTTCTTGCAAATGGTTAATCTCCTGCTCACTGAAGGATCTCTCTTCGTTGGACGTGGGCTGACACACCATGGAATCTTCTGAAGCTAAGGGCACGAACGAGTCCGACATTGCTTCTTGAGGCCCGTTCTCCAAGTCACCGTTACGCTGACTGTAATTACAGCTACGGAAGTTCTCCTCCTTCTGAGTGTGAGGGTGATCACCACAGTCATTGGCATTATGAAGGTCATCCTCAAGTCGCACAGACCCTTGGTTGCTGGAGTCTGGGAAGTCCGTCATTTGTATCACTCCATTGCAGTTGATTTCTGTCACACATTTTTCCACGCTGCTTTCCATCAGAACAGATTGGTCTTGTACAACTTCAGCTGGAAGAGTAAAGAAAGAAGATGGCAGAATAGGTCTAAACCAAGTAACAGCTGAAGCTGTTCAAAGGAGGTAGCACTCGAGCAGGGAGTTTTCAAAATGTAACTGAAAACAACCACTTGTTAATTCAGTTTGTAAAAGGAAATTTCAGAACCTCTTTAGACAGTTAGAGCACAACACAAACAGCTTAAGTGACACGGGCCACCTCTCCTAAAGGTACTCGCTCTACTTGGCCTTCCACTCACGCTGGCACAACACTGAGCTACCTTAGCAATACTTTAGGTCCATACCTGTCTTTTTGATGACGTTTTCCTCTTGGGGACTAACTTTTATGAGCATTTCCAGAGGGCTCTGAGCTTCTTCCTCCTCTTCAGGCTGTGTCTGCCCAGGACATGCTTCCTTCTCCATTTCCTCTATCTCTTGCATTCGTTTCTCTAACAACTCAGCCTGTCGTTTCTGCTTCTTTTTCAATTTCTTTTTCTTATTCTTTGACATTTTGTCAGCCTACACAGAAGCAAGCAGAGAAACTGGACTTAGAATTTCCTATTTCAATTAATCTAAAATGCATCAAGTTTTCTTTTCGAACCGAGGAAGCGCTCTGGAATGAAAGCTCTACAGACAGATCTTCTTCCAGATAAAAAGCAGCTATTATTTGGAGCAGTTGCCTATGGCCCCTGTCAGGGCATTTTTGTCCTGTCCTGAGAAACAGGCCTTGGGACCAGCAAAAGGACTACTCGTTCTGGTGATGTACGAGCCAATACCATTTACATCTCCAAGACAGCCCTGAACCCGCTGCCTACGATAAACACAAGTCACACATTTCCCTCTGCTCTAAGGTGGCTTTCCCTTACTGCTGACTGCATTATTAAACCACACAGAAGATACTATAAGCAGGAGGATACTTACACACAAAGCTATGACACTTACTGGTTTTGGCTGGGGTGCAGTGCTCACTGAAAGGGAAAGGAAGATTGGTAAATTAGTATGTTTAGATTCCAAAACTACAGCTGTATTTTTATCTTAAGGTAAGCTTTTTCCTGCGTGGTTTGGCAACAACATTGTAAATTTATCAGCAAGTGTTGTTTTGAAGGCTCATTTCTCTACAAGATTACAGCAAGACTAAGAAGATAAAAACATGTATTGAGTAAATGCATCATTAAAATTCCAGGGAGTAGACTTGCTTCACTGATATCAAAGCCTTAAACTTCCTGTCATACAGCTTCATTTACTCCCTGTATTATGCAGCTTAGTGAGAAGAAAATGCAAACTAAACCATTCAAATAGCCAAATTAAGGGAGCTTCCCTAAGCTAAGCTGTGCTACGATGGGCTCAGCTAGATGTTGGTGCTGTAAGATTACAACTGACAGAGCTTCTGGTGCAGACCACAGCAGCCCTTGAAAGCTACACCCTGATACAGGGAGATGCTCTGAAGAGGAACATGAGGAACTAGGAACAAGAGAAACATTTGCTCTTGGATTTTTAGGGTCATTAGCACATCAAGGAAGTTTTTCAGACTTTTACAAATCACTTTATCAGTGCCGGACCAATTTTCAGGGTAAAAAAATCCAACCAAACACACAGCACCTGCAGAGCCAGACGGTGGGGGAGCCCCAGATCGCTGCCACTCTGTCGCTTCTGCAGCCAGCCGGCGGATATACTGGTCGTTAACACACAGAAGAATGTTCTCAGGTTTGATATCTGTATGAATGATTCGGCATTTTGTGTGCAAATAATCCAGACCCTGAAGAACCTGCAGACAGGAAAGGAGGAAATTGATCAGTAGGAAAAGCAAATGAGTAAATTGAGAGTGGAGTGACAACACAAATTGCCCAGGATGAACCTGAAGGGTTTCTGTGTTTGAGAATAGTCCAGACTAGAGCTAATGTGGTGGTTACTACTCAGTTCCAGAAAACAAATTCATAGCTAAAATCTGGATATGAATTAAAAGATCATCTCTTTACCCTCCTAACTTAGCACTTGAAAACCTGATCTTAATACCCAACAATAAAATCATGCTCCCCTCCTCCTCTCCACCTCGCATGTAAAAAGATGTTTCTTCTTAGGCAACCATCCAGTAGAAAGAACAGGTTTCTCTTGCTCTTCCCATCATTAAGCATTGTACTTAACTGTGATAGTTTAAAAAAAAAAATACTTGCACTTATGAGAAATAACTTCTGAGGGTAAGAGGAGGTTACAAACACAGCCAGCCTCCCATTATGGTTGAAGTGTTAGAAAATAAACAGCTGTAGCAGAGTTTTTGTAGGAGATAAAGGAAATATTAACCCAAGAATGATTTTTGTTGCATGAGAGATAGATCACTGATTTTTAACTTTAGTTTTCTTGGATTTGAGGAAGAGAAATGAAACAGTTCTCATTGGGGAACAGCACAGGCAGAAGCAGAACTTACCTGTTTGATGATCTTTTTGACACAAGGGAGTGGAAGCCCCTGATAATTTGATTTGATGATCCACTTCAGGAGATGATGCCCTAGAACTTCAAACACCATGCAGATATCTACAACTCAGTCAAGGAAAAACATGGACATCCTGACCCAAAGAGCCCTGTATTCCCAAGGCCCAAGATCAAAAGAAATCCATACCAGTTAAGTGTTCAATATGAAAAAGAACCCTCATCCTTCTGACACAGCTTTGAGAAGCTGCCTTCCCCAACAGCACCATCCTACCCTACTCATTATCTAAACCCAAAAATCCTGAGGGATGGAGCTCGTTAGGACAATGGTCCTAATGCAGCAGCCACAATCTGCTCTGAGCAGGAGCCAGTTACACAAGCGTGTGTGTGTATGAGTGAGTGAGTGAGTGAGTGAGTGAGTGAGTGAGTGAGTGAGTGAGTGAGTATCTCCTCTTAGTGTTGAGACAGCTTCAAGCCAACAGAGGATGTTTTGGAACAGCCCAGGCTCTTGCCCCAGGCAAAACAATGCCAGATCTCTCTGTACCAGCATTACCTGAAAAGATAAAATTTCCAATTCATAAGTCATCTTCAGACAATGAAAATTACTTTTTTCCACTCTCCACTGCCTCTTTACCAGCAAACCCAAATTTTCACGTGCCTGGACTTCCACATCATTTACATTATCTGGGTTTTGTCTATAAGATCTCAACAGCTACAGTCACTCTAGTAACATATTCACTGTATTTACTTTGGAAACCAAAGTTCTAGGAGTTTATTAGGCTGTGTTTCTCCTACACCGGTAGAAAGCGTGTGTGTGTTTCATAAGAGTGAAGGAAATCAAGTCAACATTTACTAAGTGCTAGGTACCAGAAAAAAAGGTACTATTTTGTGGCTACTGTTTTCTGAAAGTGTTAGAATGTTTATAACCTACAGCTCGATTCTCTCAAGCGGCCAAGTAATTCTCACTGAAATAAAAAACAAGGTATGAAAAAGCAGAAACACAAGCAAGAGGCCAACTTCCAAATTTTAGGGTGTGTTATGAGGGCTTGCCACAAATCACGGCTCATTGGAAAGCTGCTCACAGAACTGCAGGGGATTTTCCAAGCAATACACTTAGAACATCCTAAGAACATTGATAAAATCCAAGGTAAGATGCTTCCAGAGCTAGAAAAGAACCTTATTATCAAGTCACAGACTGCATATGTTTGCTATTTTTAATTACTGATGTTAACTTTTTGTAAGTAAGGGGTTATTACCAGGCTGCTTGCAAAACAGAGAGGGTGGAGACAGACGGCCTCTTACCCAAAGGTACCTCAGACACTCAGCCATTCAGTCCTGATCCACACACCAGCAGCAGCCACCTCACCTCTCAAAGCAAACCATGACTAAGCAGCGCCGGCTCCGCGTCTTATTACACCCGGCTGGCTGATCATTTTGGATCTGAGCTTTGCAGGCAGCTTTGAGGCAGGTGACTCCACAGCAGGTTCCCTCGAGCAGCGAGAGGGATGCTTGGGCATTGCTCACCACCCTGACACAACAGCTGCCAGCCAGCTCCCACCTTCCTGCAATTCTCTGCCTTTATTCCACAAAAGGATACGCGAACCATTAACTCCCGAGATCTTGAAATCATCTAATAACTGAACAACTCTCTCTTTACTTGGATCATTTGGATCGCTGTTGCGGACCTGCAGAGAAAAAGGGGATTCATTTTATGGTTTCTTGAAGTAATTACCAGGCAAGAATATTTTGAAGTCAGATCTACCCCACTCCTGCTCAGTTCCTATCCACATTCCTTGCAGCTAGATGATCCAGAAGTGTCACACATGCAACTAATGTGACCTCCCCAAAAAGAATTGTCATTTAAAAAAGTAATATACATATAAAAAAAATTGAACACCACTCTCAGGCACTCACCGATTTTAGCAACTTGATTTCATCCAGTGCTGTTTCTGTGTAGTGCTCGGCACTCTTCACCACCTTCATTGCCACAAATCTCCTCCCTCTGCACACAGAGTGAGTAAATTGGAGACTGTTAACATTCATACGAAGAATTTATTCCCTGGGATTATCCTAATTCTTTTGTGTCTAAGAGAGCTACTTATTTAAGGCGTCGCAGCAACATAAGGTTTAAGCACTCAGGTAGATTGTCTCTGGGTCTCTCTTTAGGAAGAGTTTGTGTTGGAGCTACGATTTGAGATGTGACTGAGGCAGCTGAACATGAGCACTCTTCCCACACACGGTTTGTCCTGTTAACTCCCTCCCACACCCTTGTGCATGCAACACTGAAAGAAAAGTCTGCCTTAAGATGCAGACAGCTGCGTTTTGTGGTTTTACCCAAAAGTCAAAAAGATGCTTTCTGATCAAGTTTGTGCAATGCTGTGCCAGAAACACCACCTAGAACAGAAAATACTTACTGGATGTCCCAAGCCAGCCACACAGTGGAGAAGTGGCCCCATCCCAGCTTCCGAATCACGTGGTAGCGTCCATTGAAGAGATCTCCTATTTTCACCAGGTGATAACCACCTAGAACAACAGGGCTAAGTTTATACACCAAGAGATCATGCAAGTGCTGAAGAGCAGGTACGTGGAACAAGCATGACAACTTCAGGCAGACTTATTTGATGTGTTTACATTTTTCATCCTGTAAACAAATGCAAACCTTTCTCCAATTGGATCTTGCTGGGACAAGGACACAGTATGTTAGAGGGAGAGCTGTGAACAGCTCTCTGCTTGATTGAAAAGTATTAATATAACTGGAAAGAAGGAAAAGTCAGTCATTCTAGTTCAGTGTAGGTCATCACTGCAGCACCACAAAAGAATATGTCCTCAGTGAAAGCACCTGCAGCTTGCTAGGCTGGCCACCTTCAGAAAACACAGTTCCTGATGTCCAGTACCAGAATTTGACAGCTAAACACCAGTTTTTGCACGCACTGTCTCCGTAACATGAAAGAGCACTGTACCCAAGAGCCCAACAGGGCTTCCCTTGCAACTGCTTCGCTGCCTGAAAGGCACTTTGCCATTTAACATCACCACTGAAAACAGGAAAGTCTCCTCCCTGTGCCCCTCATCTCTCTCCAGCTGCTGAACACGCAGGAGGATTCCATGACGGAAGCAAAGACATGAAAAGCCAAACAAAGACACGAGGGAATTGGCAGAAAACAGAACAAAAGGGAGAAACTGTGATTGCTGATACTGATTTATACACTGGGGTACTTCCATTTGTTCACTATTTAGTGTCTGTTCAGAGAAACAGACTGTATTTGCAGACACAGAGTTATCTGAAGAATGAATACTTAGGATTATGATCTTCAAAAGAAAGCAGTGAAGGATTTGAAACTGATTTGGAAGTGTCCTTTTCTTAATGAAAATCAGGAAGAAATTGAATGCTTATTTGCTTTTATAATTTTGAAAGCCCTCTGGCAGAGAGGAAAAGCTGACAGCTTTAAATACACACATTAAAAACAGCTCTCTGACTCAAATCTTGATTGGTAACAAGAGGGAACCCTGGAGAATAGTCTCTCCATTGCAAGTTAGCTTGAAAAATGTTGCTATTATCATTATGTTAGTTTCAAAAAGTATTCAAAGAAAGAGTCTATTTTAATTCTCAATAGTAGATGGGAAATTGAGGGAGTTTCTTGATTACATGGAGAATCCTGCATCTTAAACCAGGGAAGTCCTCACCTTTACAGTAATCATTTGGATCCTCTTGTTCATCATCATCTGAACCCAGAATTTCTTCTTCTTGCTCTGGAAGATCATTCTCAGACTGAGCAGCAGGGCCTCGGTGCTGAGTGTCGGGTCTGGAAGAGAACACGGGGCACGTGTCACACACCGGACTCGCCAACGTGGCGGTTTCGTTTCACAGGGCAGGGGGAGATGCAATATTCAGCCTTCAGAAGAAGTATTTTCCTCTTTAAACACTTTTACTCCTAACCAGTATAAAAGTTGATAAACTATTTTTCAGATACTAGTGAGAAACACAATGTAATGCCCTAGATTCACTTCTAGAGTGCACTAAAGACCAGAAAAGACAGCGAGTTAAAAGCTTCATGATCCCACCCAAATGTCAGCCTCTTGGAACCCCCGCTCAGCCTTTCATTCAGAGGACTTTCCTGAAGTAGATTTCTATTTTAGGATGTGATCTCCTTCAAAATCTGAAGATATAAATGAATATAATTTTAAAGACTAGTATCAATTAATTCTCACTCCCTTGGATAAAGGGTGAACCAGTGTTCTAAAACTTGTGCCCTTTTTCCCTTTCACCTTTGAGATCAAATGACCATGTAACATTCCTACTTCTAACACTTCAGAACTCTAAATTCCCTAATATTGCCCTTGATTCCCCTGTTACCATGTGGCAGGCTGCATTTCTAGCCTGTCTCTTCATCTAAAGTTGATTACAGTTGTCTGAAGAACAGAGTGGGAGCTCACAGTGTAAACCCCTCTGAGAGCGTGCGACTGCAGAGGGACTGAAACCAGGCACGCTGATGCAATGTGGTTTGTTTTTTTTCCCCCCTCTCCCTCCACTCCCACATTCACAATTAAACCATTAATTGTGGTTTTGTTTTTACCAAACGTGCAGCTCCAAGAGCAGCAGGAGCTCATGAAGATCACATTGGCAAAGGTCACCCCCCCCACCACTCTTACGCATTTCAGCCGCGTTTAAGCTCCCCGAGCTCGAACCTTTTGCCGTCTCCGCTGTGCCCCCCAACTCCTCGCTCAGGGCAGTGGGCTGCTGCCAGTCACAGAGCTCAGGAAAATGCTAAGACTTTACAGAATATTGCAGGGAACCGTTAATTGTTCACAAAGTTTAATTAATCTTTGATAACCTTTTGTACACAGCAAGTGTTTATAATGGGACCGGTGCCTATAGCCTGTTGGCACTGGCACGATCTAACTGCAGAGTACTGCAGGATGTTACCATTAAGCTTTCTTTTCTCAGAAGTATAAGATAGTAAAAAAAAAAAAAAAACAACAAAAAAACCCACTTAGTTGTCCAAAGAGGCAGGCAACAAATTTCTTTACAGCAGTGACGTCCAAGCACGAGATAACATCCCCTACAATGAGCTTCCCTGGCAGGGTGAATTAACGGAAGTTTCTTGCTTTGAAACCATTGTTCCAGTGAAGCAGCAGATACCAGAGATGCCTTCCACCAGCCTACCCCAAATCCAGCCCCCTCTGTTCAAAGAAGTAACTGCTGAGACAGCCACCAGATGTGCCAGTGTACGTGGGCTTTCAGATGAAGCTTCTATAGCTCATAACTGAGCTCGAGTCCTGTGCATAGTATGGTGGCTGTACCAACTCATCCCCATCCATGGGACAAATTTAGTATTTCAATGTTGAGTAATTAAGTGCTGAACATTCATTCTGCTGTAGAACTATTACCCATGTACTAAATACACCACTACACATTACAACTATAGCCTTCTCAAATACCTGCATAGCATAAAAAGGAAGAAATCACCCGTTCCCATCTGCCCCTGACTACACTTGTAGCCATTTACATCTGGAATTGAAGATCATTAAAGCAAAGAAGAGCTACAAAGGTCATCCCGGGCACAACCAAACCACCCAACATTTATTCCAGTCTGTTCTCAGACCTAGTAAGTCCTGCTGATTTTAATTTGGGACAGATAAGCAACACGGGTTAATGGTCCTGAACCTTCCAACAAGGCTGCTGGGCTGTCCGTTCCACTGCTGACAGGCTAACAGGACATTTATTAACAACCCCACAGCTTGATCCAGCCCTAAGCTATTTACTATTTAGACTTTTTCCCCTTTGAGCCACAGAATTGCAAGTAGGAGGTAGGAAGGAGAAAGGTGGGGGGAAAAGGGGTGTGTGTGTGTCAAATAGCACCATTAAAAATGCTGCATTCCTTTGGGGGCAGATGAGCTACAACTAAAGTCACATTATCCCCAAATGAAGCGCAGGCAGCAAAGGGAAGAAATGGCCATGGACAGAATGGCTGAAGGGGAGATGGGGATGCTCCTATGGAATGAATCCTCTAGTCAGGGTAGAGAGCCCCAGAAGGCAGAAGGGGAAGGAAGGGAGAACTGAAGGCCAGTAGCCACACCCATAGCGCTAGGAGTACAGAGTCATTCTCCCCAGCACTGCTTCAAGATTTTCACTTTAGTCACTGCACAAGATGTAAGGGATTAAAAGGGATTCAAAAGAAAATTCATCTTAAGAACCAGTGATGCAGAGAGAAACCTCCTGCCATTCTGCAGTCCCAGTGCTTTACAATAATAGCAATTTCATGCATCAAGGAAGAAGCTACTGGAAGCACTAAATAAACCCCATTCTCTCAGAAGCTTTCTGCACCCCTCTGAAAAAGGGGCTGAGGAATCATGCTGCTGACAGCCTTGTACACAACACACCCTGTAATCTGCATCCCAGTCTGTGCTGGGGATCCAAAAGCCTTTTGCTGCTACGTTACAATCCAGCACACCCATGAATGTGACAGTGAAGCTGTGTTCAGGTCACACGTATTTCTATGGTGATATTTCCTTTATCAAACTGCCCCCAAAACACATCTCATCCCTTTGCCTTCCTGAGAAAATACAGAAGTTATTACATCCCCACCACCTTCTTCCCCCAAAGTGACCATACCAACTGCAGATACAGATGAGAGACTTAATCGGTGCTGAATACCAAAGAAAAACTGAGACAAACCCACCACCCTCCTCTGCTTCGCTCTCACAGACAGGACTCTAAAAGGCACAAAAAGCTGCTAAAGACAGCAGAAAAAAATCCACACTCTGTATTGAAAGCCGACAGCAGAAACAAGTTGTCAGCAATACTGCAAAATGCAGATGAAAACACGTAACGAGCTGACAAAAAATGGTTGAGAGTTTACACATTAAAACAAATCAAGCATTCTAAGGTACTTAGTTTTGTAGCCACCTCTGTTCTACTTAAAAACACCTTGATCACCTTTTACTTTTGCACTCTCGATGTGCTAATTAATCATCAGAATTAACTGTATTTGCAGGGTCTCTCCACAACTATTTTACTTCAGGAAAACACTGCAGAACAGCAAAATGCTACATGTGTTAGGGAATTTGTGTGGATCCACACCTGGAGACCCTCCCCAAAGTCCTTATTCCCTCCAGAATGCCTGAAAAAACTGCAAATTCACGAGATAAAAGAAACGACTGAGAGTAACGTACCTGCAGGAAGCACGGCCTCCCATTGATAAAGATATTACTGAAGACAGCCCAATAGTTTTCGAAAGAGCCATTAAAAACCAGAAGCCACTGTGGATGGGAAGTGGGGGGACATCGAGGACAGGCAGAAGGGCTGGTTCTTCTGGGAGGCAGCCGAGCTTTGTGCCAGGGTGAGGGAGGAGAGGGCTCTGCCTCCAGCAGCCAGCTGCACTGCGCTGCGCTGCATTGCAGGTACGGGGCCTGGCAGCCGGGCTGGGGCTGCTCTCAGCTCAGCCTCCTGCGAATGCACTCACGTTAAGGGGTTGAGCTGAACTAGATTCGCCGCCGCCTCCTCCTCCCGATGGTTACCTGTCTCAATCTTCCTTCTAATGAAATGAGAAATTCAGGCAGTTTTGTTTCATCTCCCCGAACGAGCCGGTTTTATTTGCCTATTCAATACTCCACTGGATTCAAAGACAAGGATCACGGTAATTTGCCGCCAGTCGAGCGTTTTTGATACAGAAACACCAGCACAATCACGGGGCGTTCAAAGGAAAAAGGAGTTTTCTGAAGTCATTCCAAACCTCCCCATCCAGAGCTACAAGAAAAACTTATCCTTTATACTTAAAAGCAAGCAAAAAAAGCAGGAGAAGGAGTTAAATCTTCTTTTAAAAAGGTGAACTGAGCATTTTTCACTGCAGCGGACACTTCACGTCGGCCTCCGACGAGGTACAAGAACAACCAGCCACTTCCTGTGCCTGTTTATCCTGCTGGTTTATGTAAGCGATAGGGGAAACAAGTCAGCAACAATGACAAAGCAAGTAATAAATAGACATTTTCTCTGCCATGAAGGACTCTTTATTAGCAAGACACTCTGAAGTTGGCTCAACAGTTTTCAACCAAGAGGTTTAAGGAAGAATTGGATTCACCTGATCATGTATCTAAAATAGTTTTAGCTCAAAAGCTCACTGCAGTTTGAACATCCTTTTAACAGATTAGTGTTGCCAAACCTCCTTCTATTGGAAGGGGTGCTAACAACAGGCAGAATTTTCCACTGTAGAGAAGATTTTGCTCCACATTCACTGAATGTCTCCCCCAAGAGCTCTGCCCACCTCTGCAACACACAGCAGGGACAGCAACAGTTATTTGCAGGATCTAAGATTTCAGTCACTTGCTTGTTCCTCATGAAAGGTGTTTGGAAAAAACACCTTTTTATTCTCCTGACAGTTCCCCATAGAATCCCTGGTCTGGCCCAGAGGCATAAGATAGAAAATGATTAAGAAGCCTCAACTGCACAACGTGGGTTCTTACAGAGCTGCACTGAGGTAGACCCAGCAGCCCAAGGAGGACGAGAGGACAGGAGATGACTGCCATGCTGGTTAGGACAGACAGCACAGGGAAAGACAGGGTTCTTTGTGCTGTGGGCTGGGACTCGCAGGGGCTTCTTCACCGTCCTCAGTTAAGTCAAGCCATCGCAACAGCCAAGCCACCACGGGCAACGTCACCATCCAAACTCAGAACTTGTCTTCTCCACCCTGATAACTTAGAGAACAAAACGCTCCAAGAGAAGTCTTTGGGTCTCCTGAAGAGCATTAAGAGCAACTTCTCCAAAACTCTATTTTGTACAGGAAAAGAGCGTTTTCCTCATCCCCAAGGCAGCAGAAATCCCATCCACACTACCTATCCAGAGGAGACCTCTCCCACCTTCCAGCATGGCAGGTGGCAGACAGTTAATCCAAATCACTCCTGTCACACCACTCATCCTCATGTTCACGTGCACTAACAGGATAAATCCTCCCCCTTACTCCTCTTCACCTCAGCCTGCCGATCTCGCGATGCTCAGAGGTGATGGCTATCTGTAGGAAATTGCTTTTCCTAAATGATCTTTAAGCTGCCCGCAGCACGATCTTTATAACCACCGTCATTTGTGAGCACAAATTAGAGATGTGAAACATCCCCAAACAGCATCCAGATCAGGGAATGTAAAAGCAATGACGAATCTGGCTCATAGTGCAGCAGACACAGCTAAGAGCAGTGTAACACACCCCGAGGAGTCCTGCTGAAGGAAGTAACCCACTTAACCACCCAGCCAAGAACTCCCAGGGTACAGCCACGGCAGCCAGACCTTGTGCTGTTATGGGCTCCTTGTTTTCATAGTGGGCTCAGGCCAGCCTTGTGAAATTCAACAAGGCCAAGTGCAAGGTCCTGGCCCTGGGTTGGGGCAATCCCCGGTACCAGCTCAGGCTGGGGTGGGAAGGGATGGAGAGAGCCCTGCGGAGAAGGACTTGGGGGTGCTGGGGGGAGCAGCTGGAGCTGAGCCGGCCCCGTGCGCTGGCAGCACAGCAGCCACTGGCACCCTGGGCTGCACCCCCA
>JANIJG010022548.1:72497-85107 GCA_024611175.1 Megaceryle torquata | reverse complement strand
TTGATAACTAATTTTTATTCTATAGTTATATAAAAAGATATTTAAAATATTACAGTTAAAACTTTTCTGTTTGTATGATAGGCCAAATCTCTTAGCCACTAGAATTATAATTCTAATTAATCCTGACAAATATAATTAATCCTGACAAATATAATATTCATGGGGTTTTTATGTTTATTAGCCCTGTTTTACATTACTTCAAATTTCAAAATATGTAAAAAACTGAATTGTTCATATTATATATAACTATATTTAAAGAAGTCAATTATCATGTTATATTTTTGGCTTTAATCTTCCTAAAATCCTTTTGTTTTCCTCAAATTATTTTAATTTCAATGAAAGCTAATATTAAATAAGAAAATTTACTTTAGTTTAAAAATAAATGTAGTGTCACTTCTGTGTCAGAAACAATACCAGAATAATTTACAGTGTGGATTTCATCACTTTATTGCTTCACTTAAAAAAAAAAAAAAAAAAAAAATCTGTACTCTATTCTCAAAGATTAAGTAACATGGTCCTTTCAGACAGTATTTCATCAGTTCTCAAATCATTACAGAGAGACAGGCTCTTTCATTAAATGCTTAGACTAGTGGTTTTCAAATACACTGGATAATGTAACAAAATAAATAGCAGTAAAACAGTAATGACTGGCAGTAGCATTAGTGTGTATTTTTAAATACAGAAGGAACATAAAGCTGATCCTTTGCAACTGACAAAAAAAATGCTAACTGCTTTTGAAATTTTAGATAATTATGGAGATTTTTGCAAGTCAAAATATATTTCCAGTGCAGGATGTCTGGAAGAGGCTTCTTGAACTTTTCATCATCAGTGATTTTTGATAAGCCAGCTGACTGCTAATTCCTTTCTCTTGTGAGGGTAATCCCACACAGTAACCATACATAAATGAAAAATTTCCTGTAAGATCATTTAAGGGAAAAGGCTTGAAAATTGCAAATGGCTCTGGCTTATTTATCTTTCCTTTCCATCTCCTTAGATTCTCTAATCAATCTTTGTCTTGATATTTAAAATTACTTCACCAGGTCACTGAATAAATTTATCTATACTGGATTAGAAAAATCTTTCAGAGTCATTGGCTTTACTGGCCACTATTTCCAAAGTCCTAATTCCTCTCTCAGAAGGCCTGCCTACAGAAGAGTGCTGCAGGGCATGAACTTCCCTTACGTTATTCTACACCCTATTTTTCCCCTGCCTAGAAAGCCCTTATTTCTTTTTCCCCAACCTCAGAGGGAAAAAAGAAATATTGGGCTCTAATGGCCCAAATAACTTGATATGCAAAGTTATTTCTTTAATGGTCACAGTAGGTCAAGCAGAAGAAAAATGTTGTTTTGGCATACAATAACTTTATAGAAGAAAATAAAATGTGTGGACTAAGATAGACTTTCCAATATTTAAAGGTAGTTTGAAACCATTGCACATAATGAAAAGCTCTTATATATATACACTCAATTCTTGAATACACTAAGGATTCCTTCAGTGTTCTTAGCACTCAAAATTTCCTGATCCATCTTATATAAACTCAGAAAAATTGTCTGAATCCCACTGTGAGCAGTGCACTTGCTGTGGAATAGCCCATTTCTGGATTGCAGCAATTGTTCAAAGTTCACCAACACAGAAATACCAGCTGAAAAATAGTATTAATGGGAACCGTAGAGTCTCTCTTATGTTTTTCCCAAAGTAAAATGAAGAACATAAAGCCAAACAGGATTACCAGCAGCTATTGTCAACCATAAACAATCAATCAAAAGCTAGTACCACTTTCCATGGATATTTCATAGGAGAAAATTAGTTTTTAAAGAGAAACATGATTTGCAACATTGCAAAGTTTATGCAGCATTTCAGGAGACAGCCATACACTGTGAGGTCTCACGTAAAGCAGGAAATACTTGGCTACAGTTTCAGCCCTAGGCCTTGGTTCAGAAATCTCACCCATGCCGTATATTGCTCAGGCTGGAACTTCTGCACCAGTTGGATTCAATTGCATCAGAATTCTGCACCCTAAGAGAAGGTATGGAAGCAGGTGGTAGAATCTGGGTGGGGGAATGAGAAAAGAAAGGTACTTTGGAGGACTGATGAGAGATGAGTACATTGCATAGCAGATGCGTTCAAATGTTTCAACAGAGGTTAAAGGCTTTGTAAGGGATTTTTTCACTTTCTCAGTATACCCTGAACTGGGATCCCCACTGGTTTCCTAGGTTCTCTGAGACATGAAGTCCCAGCCCCAACTCTTTAAGCTATGTATTCGTCACTCCGCATCCTGTAAGGAACCTCTGCTTTCCTTTTTTTTAAAAAAAAAAACTTGTATCTTCCTGGGAAGGGGCTTCACTAGGCTGTATGGGGCCTATTGCTATGCTTACTGAAAATAATGAATAGCAAAACGGAAAAGAGCTCTTCAGAGGTGGACTTTTTGCTCCTGCAGTTACCAGGATGGCAGCAATAACTGCAGAAGGGAAGAACATCTCTTATCTTTCTTACTCTCTTACCAGCAGCAGTAGAAGGGCTCTGCAAATAGAAAACAAAGCCAATTTCCCCAAGTACTGGTAAAGTGAGCAATCTTGGGTGCCACAATCTGTTTCTAATTCTTTCAGTAGAAGTATCAGCTACTTTCTAGACCTATTAGCAATATATTTTATCTTTACAGTCAAAAATACCCCAGGGCCCAGCAAGTATGTACAGTTTCTTAGAATGTTACCATTGTAAAGATTCAGCTCTAACCATCATCAAGAGGAGAAAGCTAAAGCTCTAGGAACAAGTAACTTGTAGTGCTAGTTGTTTACAGGACTCACAACATTTTGATCCTCAGTTCAGAAGTACTTTGCAGGAGGAAATTATATGAACTTGCAGAAGACAACTGACATACAAGTGTAAAGATTCTTTATCTCCACGTTATCTGTATCTTTGATAAAACTGCAATAATGCAATTAGGGTAAATTAATCTAAAAAAGGGCCAGTTGTTGCCCCAAATGCTTATCCTTTCCAATAAATTACAAACATGAAAATACATATTAAAGCAAATAGTACCAAGTGACCAGTTCATAAAACAACAGCATAACTATAAGAATACAAGGCAAAAGAACACTGTTTTCCATCAATATTTTAAAAGTTCTGCTACTATATATTACCAACATTTGAGCATAATTTGACTAAACTAATGTTTTTTGATATCTGTCTCTTGTCTTTCTATTTGGGACTCATAAATCATGCCTGTGCCTAAGTTCTTTATCCAAGTTCCTCAATGAACCAGTCTAACAGTATTTAGACACATAAAATACAGGAAATATTTTGCTTTAGAAAAAAACCCACCCACTTAGTCAAAAAGCAGAAGGGGAAAGGAGACATTTTTTACAAAGCAGTATAGAGAATAGCTAGACAATTTGCCTGGAAAGTAGAAATCTCGCTTCTTTATCCTGAGGAGGATCAAATTCCAGTTTCTGTCTTCTAAGAGTGCCTAAATACTTGGACTACATAGCTGATAAGGAGTATTCTTGGTCCTCCTCTTGAAGCTTAGATGATATAGAAAAAGGAACACAAAATTTTGGGGCCAAAAGCAGAAAAAGAGAAGCAGCCGAATTAGACGTGAATTGATTGTTCCCACATGTTTAAGCTACAGGGTATTGAGAAAGCACAACTCACCCAAGTTAGACTAGAAAGTACACATAGGTAAGACCATGGATAAAGGGTTATGTCTGAGGAGGATGTCTGTACAACTCTTATTCTATAACAGTCCAGGGAACTTAACTGACATATGTCAGGGTTTTTTTTTTTTCTTCCACTGTTGGGGAAGTTAAGTGTAGTGACATGAAGTTAACCCACTGTTTGATACATCGTTATACAGAAGATACTGTCTCTGAATTCTGTTCCAAAATAACTTTTTAGAAGTGGATGTATGTTTGCGATTTGTTTTGTTAATGTACTTTCAGTGCTCTGGATATTCACTTTCTCATGGTGCCATACAAGTGACATTGTGTGGAACTGCGAAGAAAATGGTAGTAAAATAATCTGTCTAATAAAGACAGACATTTCTTAGTTCAGCTTCAGCAAAGAAACAACTTGCAACAGCAGCAGCTGAAGCACACTGTGTCAACAAGATGGAATGTAACATATTTCATGCTGCAATGTCCATTACAACAGAAATCAGGGCACAATTACTGCTCAGTGTGTGGGGTTCATTCAGGAGTAGAGCAGCACTTTGAGAGTGTGCTATGATAGAAAACATCTGGCCCATTTGGGCCTTCACATGCATAATCAACCTGGGTATGTCCACCAACAATAAGCCAGATGGTCATTCTTTTCATAAACATCTAAATATCTGCTGTTATTAACTTAGGAAACATGTTAAATATGAGACCTAGGCTCTATGTAAAGAGAAGCCGTCTTCAAGAAATGTCACTGTCCTTTTCTGAATCTAACAAATCACAACAGTAACACTTTACTGTCAGACATAAGACATGGCACGGTGATGCCTTGGCATACATTTTTTTTTCTAAGCTAGAGGGAACAGGATATTCTGCAATAAAAGAAATGGTAGTTTGCACAGGTTTTGATTCATTTTCCTCCCAATATTGCCACATAATTTTTAGGATAACCACAGGCATGGAATTTTGATAGGCTTTCTGGCTGATGCAAGAAAGGGACAGTTCCATGCAGGAAGGAAAAACAGAAGAATGAAACTCTGTAGCAAAGAAGAAAGCTAATTCTGAAGCAAGGAAAAAATGTCCAAATCCTGGACTCAGAAGAAAGATGGAGAACCTAATAGCTGTGCCACTTGTCTATTTTTCTTTATTTTATTTTAAATTATAATTTAGCATCCTTCCAAGAGGTTCTCTTTCTTAAGTGACAAAACAAAATATTTGACAAAAAAAGTTGAACAGATATTCTTGTGCAATGTTTAACAACTTTATGAGAATGAAATCAGATTATTGACACTCTATAGCTGTGTTTCTTATCGCAGTGCAGGTTTTAACAGCATTTACTACTTTTATTTAAAATTATTGCTTGAAAAAGAGATCTAATAATGCTTTGGTAATTTGCCCATTCTGTTATTTATGCTGTTACAAAGTTTCACTAATATTTATCCTTTAGTGCATGAGCACACATATATTTTGAATACTACGTGTGATCTGACTTATGACTTACAAGAAAATCCAAAACATGGATAAGCATAAATTGTGATACTGTCACATCTGGAGATTCACTTCATAAAGTACTCCCATCAGATGGAGCTAGAGAGGAGCAAGAAGCATCCAGCAAAATGCATTACACATCTGAAATAAAGCAGATGTATTTTCAGTCAGGAATGTTGTAACTTAATGTAACTTTTGGCATGACATCTGAAGTGCCAGTGTGCTGTGCTGTGTTCTGCTTCACAGCCACCCTCAGCCCACTAGAGGTACCAAAATGGGTTCTGAGAGAATTTTCATCCTTTATTTTGCTGTTTCCTTTCCCTGCCTACTCATCATAACTTCCCTCTCTCTTCAAAAGGAAGTCTTCTAACCACAGAATCAAAAGATAAACAAACTCTTCCTTACACTAACCACCACACTATAAAAATAAAGAAGCACTAAGAAGGATTTTATAGCAAAAAATCATAAAGATATGAAGACAAGGCAGGATCATTCTGCTTCACTTGCTTCATGGGAAAAGGGTAAATAATAATGATCATCATAATAATCATAATCATCATAATAAAGAAGCAGGAAAAGAAGAAGCCATATTCAGCACATGTGTTCCAGTTCCATAAAAATCCTCCCTAGAAGTCCTCCGTGCTGCTAACACCAATAGTTGCCTTACCAATGACATATGCTGGCTAAATGGATTGATAAGTAAATTAGGTATATCTCTCTGTTAAATAAGCTAAATAGCTCTGAAATAGTTCTCACACTCTTTTGATAAAGCTGCAGTCCATTTTAAAAAACATCCATTCTTCAGTTAAGTGGACAAATTAGATGTTAAGGTAGAGAGCAGTTTATGCAGATGTTTTGAAAGGAGATCTGTGACCTCTTCTTTCCTCAAAAGCATCATACGAAGGATGCTGAAATCTAGATGTCATCAGTACAAATGAGTTAAAATGAAGAGAAAGAGTGAGGGTTTTTTTCATTTGGAAATACAGGAGATATCACCACCAAGTACATTATTTGAAAATCCTAACAATCCCATTTCTCTAACAAATTTGTACTTTGATATCAGAACTCAGAAATATATACTCCATCACTAGAATGTGCTTTAACAAAACCCCTCATTAGTGTTTGCATTATACCACTAGTGTTTTCAGACTCTAGTTCTTCATTTTAGGAATATTAGTAGGTAATAAACAGGCAAATCAGTAAGAGAACAACACTAAGAATATTTTTCATAAATATAACTTTTGAGTTAGTTAGCAGATTCTTCCACTAGGCAATTCAAGCACGTAAATTAAGTTCTTGCCACTGATCACCACTGGAAGAAAGATATTTCTCTCCAGGAAACCTGAGATTGGCCAGCTAATCAAGCTGGGTGAAGTTAGGAGTCTTAATTCACTTAATATTCTTCACTTAATTCACTGAATATTCTGTTGTGTTTTCTGTAAGCTGCTGGTAGTTATACTTTCAATATATGCCTTAACCACTTTTCTGAAAGGGATTTAAACTTTTATGTCATTCAGGCATTACTGAAGTCTTATCATTAACCTTTTCTATACATGAAACATCTTTATATGGTAAAGTTCTTGCTGATAACACTTTAGGAACAATCAACTCCTAATTAATTTTATATGCGAATTTTGTAAGAGAACTCTCCTTTATAGCTATAGATATTTAAATGTAATTTGTATAGATCGGTAAGACATTGGAATACATTAGTATTCCTCTAAAGCAAAAAATTTTCTGCCTTTCACAGTCTGTTGCGTGCTTCAGCATTTTATGAATATTTTCTTAGAAATAGTAAAAGAATCTTGCTAAAGAGGTGCAATAGATTATTTGGATGAAAATAAGTTATTGGCTTCCCCTTTTTTACTTCCAAGGTGTGCCAACAGCAACAGAAGAAGGAGCAATATATTGCCCTACTGGAAAGAACAAAAACACGCAGAAAATTCAGAAGAAACCACAAATTCAAGCCCTTATGCCACATAAGTCCTGAACCTCATCTCACTGAAAGCAGTTAAGCTTCCACCACTGATTTAAATGAAAACAGATTTCAGACCTAAATGATAAAGCATCTTAAAGGGAATTATTTCCTACTTCACGATAATACAAGTAACTGTAAAATATACTGGAAATTTGAGGAAAACCAGCCAATTTCTAATATTTTGATTTTTCCTGAGCAGTATATTACATCTATTGACTGCAAAGAAATGACTGGTGGGAGCAAGAATTCCAGAATCCGTCAGTGTGTGGATTTCCAGTCTGAGGAAAAGAAGATGCAGGGACAGTTTCTAATTGATTTTAAACAATGATCTGCTGCATGGTGTTTCCACCAGCTGTTGAAGAGTTAAAGTCCGATAAATAGAGAAGGCTTGTATAATTTGAAAATAAAGAAACAACATTATAGAAATAACTGGGATACTTGAGAGCTTGGCACTGCATCAGAAAGGCTATGCTTATACTAAAAGACCAATTGAACATGACCTCATTATCACTGAGAGAGTTGTCTTGTACACAGACACTTCATAAATAAATGTTGGCAACAGCTACCTACCTAGTACTGCCAGTAACGCCACAGAAACCAGCCTCGGTATTATCTGTTCAGTCAGAACATTTAAACAAATATAAATGGCTGACACTTCCACCTTGATCAAAACAGGGTGAACCAGAAACATCTTTTGGTAAAGAATGCAAATAAGAAGGGCTATACTCAGTAAATAAATAGTACGTATTTAACATAACACACTAGGCTTTTATGGCCTGACTGTTTTCTGATACCACATGGTTCTTATGACAACATAATCAGGACTTCTAGCTTAGAGCACTGCTTAGAAACCTGACTGGAAAGTTAGGAGTGCTGGGAAAATCAAGACAGAGGATAAAACCAGTTTTTGTCCCTGAGCAGAAATACTGAGAGGGAACTAGATTAGGCTAAGGCAATTGAGCTCTTTAGCTCACATTTGCTAAAGTAACTGATTATATTCACCTCATATTTTAAAGTTCCTGACCAAATTTTATAATGAAAATATTTAAAGTATTGGTTGAGGTTAATCAATGTAACAATACTTCCAGGAGCTTACAAAAAGCTTTAAACTGTAGAACTGGAAAGAATTAATTGCTGACTTCTTCATAATAGACTGTAGAATTTAGTGCTCTGGAGAGATTTCACCAATGGTCTCCTTCAGAAGACTTTTGAGCACACCACCACATGAAAGAAATGTGGTTATTCATCTAACAATATATGTTTCAGCTGTTGGTAAAGCCATTTCAGAGGCTGGCACTCTAGAGGGGAAAGAAGCAGCACTAAAACTGTTACCATAACAGAAAATGTGACTGTTGTTCTCAGGAAAGTTCCCTGTAAGTGGTATAATCAGAAGAGTCTCAAGATGGAACCATACAATGCAAAAAGGCTATAAAGCAAGTGGAATTTTCATTATGGTTATGAGTTGCGACTGGAAGACTAGGCAAGAGAGTAAGCAAAACCCAAGCTAAACCCCTTCATACAGCAGGCCTGTATGTGAGAGAGGTCAGGAAAAAGAGATGCTTAAAGAGGTGTTCTTTAGCTGAGAAGCAAGATAAAGATTTTTTACAAGAGGAAAATGAGGGGCTTCAGTAAAGCAAAAGGTGGAGAATAAATGAGGAGGACTCATTCAGTTTGAGGATACTAATTTCCAAAGATGGAAGAAAGAGTCTCTCATGAGACTTTCTGGGAGCAGATGACACCAGAGTTCTCTATGTCTGCTGCTTACTTGCCTTTTTAATTCTGGGAAGACTGGAATTTTATTCTTTGCTTGGAGACCAGAATACAGAAAGTTGTGTGACAATGCAAAGTCAGATTTTAGGCCAATACCTGCATTAACTTGGTGAAAGTCCAGAGCAATATCCTGCTCTTTCTAAAGAAGATGAAACAAAGTACATGGCTATAGGTAGGGTTTTTACTCTTTTTTTTTTTTTTTTTTTTCCCTCAGAAACTTACCTAAAGTATGGCAAAATTGACCTACTAGAAAATATGCTATCAAGACGCTTAAGTAACAAAGCATTTTCAAATACACTATAAACAAATTATTCTAATTCTGTCTCACAGTTTGAGATAGATGTATATATACACAATATTTTAATACATTTCTTGCACATAAGTGACTGAAAACCAGAAGTATTTTGTTCAAACTGTCTTACCTTTCACAAAACATTAACATTTTCTTTTTCCTTTTCTTTATGAATTTTTATTGTAGGACACTGATAATTTGTAAAAAGGAAAAACCCTAATAAGTAAATATTTAGTGTACCATATGTATTTATACAAAAATATTTTGTTTTAACTTAGAAGTAATCTGTTTAAGTCATAGTCAGTTATGCCTAATGAGTCTTCTGGGAATTCTTATGAATTATTTTACTTTTTTCAGATGTTTCTTAGCTATGTGTTCCGCTAGATGAGGGAATATATGTTAATATTCATTCATATCCTGTTAAGTAAAACAATCTGTGTAAGATTTGTGACTACATTCTCTACACAGATCACTTTTTTGACTCATAAAGAAAATTTGCTCTGTTGGATTCTTTCTGATTTTATTTTTTAGAATTATTAACTGCGGTCAAACAACAGTAGGCAGCAAGACCGGGAGCTTCTAGGTCTAGTGCAAAACCCACTAAAACTGATTGGAATCATCCAGCAACTTTAATGAGATTTGGGTCAATCCTTTAAAACTCTATTTGCCTTCAGCAGTAATTTCCTAATAAAAGCTGCATTTTTAAAACATACCTCAAACCTCAGCTGGGCAGACCACCATTTACATAGGGAGCAGATTACTCTCTGATTATGTTAGAGCAGGAAATATTGTGGTCAAGCAGTGAAGAGTCAAAACTAGCTATAGTTTAGACACATTAACTGAAGGTCCATTTGCAATTGGAATGTATTAGATGTGTTGCTATTGTGCATATTCCAGTTTGGTTTCACTCAAAGGGAATTAATTTGCACTCTGAGACTCATCTGAAATGTGATTCAAGTACAGTAAGTAGGGACAACTGAGAGATTCACTGCACTCCTTAACTAAAATGTTGCAGGGATAAAATCAGCTTCCTCTTGCCACACATACTTGCTCAATTTACCAAAGCAGAAGGAACATCCCCTTTTGCTCCACTAAACACCCTGACAAATAACATGTTGAGATAACACAATTTCCCACTATTATCCTTTAGGAACTTCATAAGTAGCAAAGCTCAGAGCAATAAAAGCAAGGAGTTACAGATTTAAGGTGAAAAAAACCCCAAAACTGAACTGTTCATTACAGCTGCACATATATATTAGAAAAATCTGATATATGTTAAAGTCACTAATATGGTATCCTGTTTCTAAAGGCAAAGGGATTATAAAATTTTGTAAATGTAAATTTTATACATATAATGCACATTGTACATTTAGTGTGCACGTAGTGCTGTTTCTGGGAGACCAGCTATGTGATTAGATGAGGTGCAAAAAGTTTTCCCAATACTGGTTTAGCTATCCTGCCCTAAACAGACAGAATCTTGTGAACTATTAGAACAAAACTTAAAGAAATAAGAATCAAGACTGAGATATTCTAAACACATTGTTAAAAAAAAGTGAGTTTTGCTGAACTCTGTAATTCTGAGAGGTGCAGGAACCTTCCAGACAACCTTAATTCTTTTTAAACTGTTACTTAATTTCCAGTGTTAAACCCACAAATGTTCTTGGTGACATTAGCAACCAGTTCCACCCTTTTCTTGACATAAAGATGCACAGTTAATCTCTAATGCAGCTAGCAAGTCTAGAGGATGCTTTAAACTTCCTATGTCCTCCTCATTCAAACTGTACATCTGGAGTTCTGGAAAGCAGAATTCAAATGGATTTTGGAATGTTTTGAGGACAGAATCGCTGAACAGGAGGGGAAAGCAGAGAAAAGTTGAGGCTCATGAACTGGCATTTTTAATCCATGGTATTTACAATAACTGAAATATAAGAGAGTACTTAAGATTTTATCTTTTTTTTTTTTTTTTTTTTTCCTTTATGCTACTCTCTGCCTTTCTCTGTCTCTGCAAAAGGACCCTAACCTCTTTATCCTGCTGCCTAAAACCACAAACATACTTTCTGAGTTCACATGATAAGGGTTACCCTAATCTTTAATTTTCTAAATAGGCTGCTAATGCACTCAGTCTAATCTGTATCTTTAAAAAAGATTTGTAGGTGGTCACTGAATGTAAAATTTTGATATTCTTTAACTGCTTATGGGACATAAACATCATCACATACATTCTTCAATGAGGTATATAAATGCCATCTGTCAGAATCTTAATGATTTTCTAAGGTATTTGAAAAAGACATATTTTACTTATAAATGTACACGTGTTTGTTGAACTCGCATTCTGTTTGTTTCCCATTTATATTGTATCCTTAGAAATGGTATGATTAGGTATGAAATAAAGTTTTTTATAATTCATGCAAATTAATTTTTTTACATTTTAGACTTTTTCAATTTAACCACCCTTTTCTTAGAGGATCTATTTTTAATACCATTTAAAAAAATATTCTAAACCAATCAACTGGGTCTTGAAATTTTTCTTGGGAGGGAATATAATAAATTCTAATCTCTTACCGCTGCAAACGAAGGGGAACAAATACAAATATGAGAAATATTCCATCACAAGAAAGCACAGAAAAATACTATAAATTAATTTAAATATTCCATCTTAAAATTGTACCCAGTAAGGAAATCAATGCAAGACTCTTTCAGAATGTTCTGATTTGAAACATCTGGAATGCAATTAATTTAAATTCTTAAAACAATTTTCTCTTTGAAGAAAGTTAAAAGTATTTAAAAGTTTTCACAAAACATCCTACTTTTGATACATAAGAATTTTAAATTTAAATATTACCAAAATATTCAAGACAACTCCAAATATTAAGCTTATGTTTATACAACCTTCAATCCCAAAGTATTTTATGTTTTCACTTATTGAACTTGTGCCTATTTCCATAATTTAATTGTATCTTTGAGCCTCTGTTGAAGCCTTATTTGCATTTAATATTACTAAATGTCCATTCTGATTTCAATCTATATTTATATTCTCTTTGAAGATCAGAGTTCCAAGCAGCATAATTTCCCTTAATATTATCTGGTTCCAATATCTCTCTGACAGAAGACATGTTTACTGAAAACTTACACCGCTTGTCAAACCTGAGCATTTCTCTGTTGATTATTCTTCCAAATGCTAATGTTAGCAAAATCAAAGATGCAATCTTTATGTTTGAGAGTGGCAAACACAGATCAGAAGGCTTTTCTAAGCATACAAAGTACATCATTGTTATTTGATGAAGGATATCAACTTTTGTAGAAAGCGCAACTGCTAAATTTCATGATAGATTATGTATTGCCTGTGTTCTTTCAGAAGTTATTTATATAAATTAATAAAAATTAATATTTAGGGTGATATCATTATTACTTTTTTGCTTTTCAAGTAAC
>JANIJG010022548.1:61158-72397 GCA_024611175.1 Megaceryle torquata | reverse complement strand
CTTTTTTGCTTTTCAAGTAACTCCACTGCAGAACTAATGCTAACAGGTTAGCTTTTAAGAAGTAATACAAAGAAATTATAAGATATACAGTGTCTATGTTGAAAAGATTTTGTAGACATGAGCACTTTCTGTTTACACCTGAAAAGTCTATATCCTCAATATAGTTAAGTCATACTATCAAGATCCATTCTATCAGATTCATTCTGAATTGCATATAATGTTATGACTCAAAATTTTTATTCTGTTTGAAAAGTTTAGGTGCAGTAAGAGAGATGGGCTATGCAAGTTTTGTCTTGATTACTGATTTTAGTGTTAGACATGGAATTCATTCCTCCCATCATCACTTCCATGACACAGTAAGGAGACTTTAGGCAAATTGCATACCACCTTCATTGTAACTCTTTTTCTTTGCCTGACAGTTTACATCAGCCACACCTCAGTGCTTGTTAATATTTACCAAATACTTATCAGATAGTCAGAACCTTGGAACTTAAAAGAATTCAAGGACTGAGTAAAATGTTGAGATCATTGAAGCTACTGCCCAAAGACAGGATGAACTATCCTTACATCATTTCTGACAAATGCTTTTCTAACTTCTAATAAAGGGGATTCCACCACATCTCCAGGCTGTCCATTCTTGTCTTTAATTATCTTTATTATTAAAATAAATAATCTAATCCTAACATAAAATCTGAAGACCTTTATTTCTTGTACGTCCTCTCACAAACATAAAACTATATTCTTCCTTTCATTCACAGCAGCTTTTTGTATAAGTTACCCCATTACGTTGCTGGCTCTCTGCTTTCTTTTCTCTGGACAAATAACTTCAGGTTTTTCTGGTTTTCTTTTTAGGTCATGTTTCTTGGGCCAGACCACCTCATTGCTCTCTTCTAGATGCTGATTGGTTACCATCTTTCTACAAGGGTCATATCTACAGCTGGACATATATTTCAGCTGTAGCTTTTCTGCTAATGCTTTCTGCTTTAAACTGCTTCACATCTTGTAGGACAGGATTCTGTTTTCATATCCCAGCATGATGTCTGCCTTTTTCTAACCTGAATGATGCTGTTGACTAATATTGGTAGTGATCCAAAATAACTCGTTAGTTCTTTACTATACAACTGCTACCTAAATACCCCTTTCTCAATATGTATTTTTGCAGCTGAACGGTCTTTTGCATTACATTTGTTCCCTCTGAATCACATGCAATTTGTTCTAGCACAGCTCAAAATCTGTTAAGACCACTCTGCTTTTCAGATGTCTATAATAAGTACTTAGAACTACAATGCTTTGTGTGGCCTGTTATTCACACAAGAACCCTACTGAAAATATTGAAGGGTAATTTTGGATTTAACAGGTTTTGCAGCTATTTTGTGTTGATATCCTACATAATAAGATATGTTCTGTCACTGGGTTACTACATACTTTAATATGCAGAATGCTTCACATGGGGTTTTTTTGCCCTGAAGTGGGAAGTGTTTTGTTCCTGTCCTTCTCAGTAAATTGTCATGCTCTTCATTCATTTGTTATACCTGAATTATTACTGAAAAACAATTGTACCTTCTTTGGAAGACTAATCCATTAACAGGAAGTAGTTGGGCAGATAATGTTATGAGCAAAAAAACCCATACCCCAAAGGCCAGAGACCTCCTTGTTTTTTCTTGAGTTTTTCTGAGCACCAACTGCTTCTCTCAAATGTGCTTTCAACATGTTCTCATTCTGTACTGGGTTCTGACCAGATTCATTTTTCAGCGAGGTGACCAGGTGTGAAAACATGTCATCATCTAGGTGTAAATGGAAAAAAATATATGAGTATAAAATTTATATGTTCACTCTGGCTCCTGGTAGCCTTCTGAAGAATGCATTGTTGGAAGCAGACCAAAAATTAACTGGTACAAATTTTATAACTCCAAGACCACGTTTATATCCCATATCAAGACTGGAACCATTTCTACCCACTTCACAATGATACCTGATCATCGCTGTCCACAAACATCAGATATGGGAACATTTTAGATGACTGCATCATTATATATTTACATCTCCTAGAAACACTGAACTTCCCTGTAACTGATTGGTAGAACTACAAGCTTCTAACAATGTTATTTGTTTCACTGGCAAAATGTGTTATCCAGCTCTTTAACACACAGCTTTCTGTTCCTGACAGGAGCAGGAGAATCCCAACAGTCCTTGCTAGAAACATTAGTTTCCCTTCTCTCTCACCCTTATACTAACTGAATAGAAACAGGACACCAAGCCTATAGGGCACAGCTTATACTTTACAGCTATAGAATCAAAATTTTAAAATTAAGTACTTTACACTCTGAAGACAAACTGAAAGACATCCACAGAATAATATGACCTGTATCCTCATACCTGTAACGAACAATGAATCTGCCTCTAGATTATATTCTTAGTTATCCAGGATAAAATACTTGTCTCCTGAATTATTTGCAACATGCTTATTTTTTCCCTACCTCATGCCACAGGAATTAATGGATTTAAAAGCTACAGACAGAGGTTACTAGTAAAAATTACTTTCAGTCTTGTCAATTTTTAATATTTAAACTTAAAACTCCACTTTGTTGGAAACATTTAAATATATGTAGGTATCAAACCACTGTGTCTCTTAAGATTGTCATGTATACTACTGAATGCCTGAAATGTATAGAAGACTTAAGGTAGTTATGTGAGTGAGAATACCGTGACCATGCTGTTTCCAGTTCTTACCCTGTGGGTTAACAATAAAGGGGATTTTCTCTCTAATTAAGAAGCGGTTAAAAAAAAAAAAAAACAACCAACAAATAAATGTTATTTAATTGTAATCTTATCTTTTGTCTTGTTCTTTTTAACATCCAGATGGGAGCAGCCACACAGCAACAAAGCAGTCAAGTCAGGCAGAAAAAAAGAGAATGTCCTCGGAATTGTCCAAAAGAAACTGAGTCTGCAGACTCAGTTACTATGTAAACTCCATGCTTCATAAGTCATTTAAAGACTTAGTACAAGTGGCTTGTGGATTAATCTTTTAATTCCATTGCTTCATAAGTTTCCTTGTAGGTTCATTGAGCAAGGAATTCGGACAAAATATTTGGGGCCCTTTTTTCTAGAAGGGACTGGGTATGGAAAAATGTGCACTACTGGAGCTCCTGGAAGAGTTGCAAACTAACCTCCAAATTTATATGACATGAACGCCATTATCTTTCAGGGATTCTTGTGTTTCAGACTGTGCACTTTTATAACATCAGATGCTTGCACTAAGAGACACTCCCTATTGATGAACATCTGTGGAATATATTCAAGCAATTACAGCTAAGCATACAGATTTATGCCACCAGGTCAAAAAGAAAATATGGCAAGGAGGAAATCACATTTTTGAAGATGGTTTATAGATGCTGTTCATGGTTGTAAAAACCTCAGATCAGTGTGCTGAAAATCTTAAAAATATGCATGCACACATTCTTATTAAGCACACTGCTTATTTTATTCAGAATTTTAACTTAGATTATAAATAACTTGAGAATGAAAGTAAATTTGATTTAATGTCATATAGCCAGCCTTGGTTAATACCATGAAGTTAATAACTGCATACTGAGTAACACAGTCATGGTGGATATGATACATAAAGAAGAGAGAAGCATCTACCATGTGGACTTCTTGTATTTCCTCTAGCTTTGGAGAAGGCATAATAACATAGGCAGCAGCCAAAGGCAGATCACAGACTGGCAAGAAGGAACTGATTTCTGTTTTAAATGTCATGTTTAAAATATATATGTGGAAGCTAGTATGCTATTTGCTTGAATCTAGCATATTTTACTTTGATTTACCTACACTATATTTGCATATAATTTGTTTGTAAACTTGCACAAAATTAATAACAGTATAAAAAAAACCTGTGAGAGCTATCACATTTTTTTGTATTTACTATTGAAAACATAAGTATTGGTGTATTTATTATGAAAAGGTACCTTAGCTTTATCCTAAAGCTTGTCTCAGTACAAAACAACATAGTCTTAAAAGTCAAGATGATATGACTTGATATTTCTCAGATAATATTTCATTAATTTATTAATATAAAATATTTTAATAAGACATTAACATATTTATTAATATAGACATTTAAATATTTTAATTTTGAAACTTTTTAACCAGTAGAGAAACAAGCCCTACAAACTACTAAGGAGAAAAGTTATGTGCTTTCTTTCTCTCTTGAGTTATTGATCATTTAATTAACATACTGTAAGCATAAGTGAAGTGATTTTGCAAGCTTAATCTTATCCTGAATATTGAGTTTATCTATCACCACCATCATCACACCGTAGTGAAGAGTCATGCACACACCACTTTGTGTTGCAGCTACACTGTTCGCAACTGAATTGCTTGGAATTAGCATGGCTAATTTTTCTCAAGACAAAATCCAGTTCATGCAAGAATTTAGAATATGTTTCCATCTTAAAGTAAATCCATATCCTTATTTTGCTGTGGCTTCTACCTAGCCATAAACTATGATTTGCATTAGGATTACTTAACCTCAAATTAGCCAGCTCCTTGGAGAGGGTTTAGTTTGATCTAGTATGATGCAGTCAGAATGTGGGCTGATCTGTCTGAGCAGGAATGAAGTACCTTCCTTCAATTCAACCCTGCATGCCCAAAGAAACAGAGAATCTATTCAATAATTTTACTGGCAAAAGAAAAGTAGGAAACTTTAAAATGTAGGTCACTATCCTTTTCAGGGTATGTGGCATATGCTTGCATAAATCCCAGTGACGTGCACAGGTCAACATAGTATGTCTAAAGTAATTTCGATATAAATTTAGGGTTCACACCTTAAGAAAACTAGTCAATGTGCTCTTATGCACCACCAGCAACCTTGGGTAACTCTGTAGTGCTGACATGTTCATTGTTATGAAGCACATTTCCATCCTCTCATCCAAGCTTTCAGAATATAATCTTGCCCACATTCTCTTTTTATGTCACATTCAACCACCTAAGATAATTATTCAACACTCCACTAAAGTGTATTAAAGCATTCTAGAAAAGTGGAATTCTTCTATATAACCTGTTAGCCTGTAAGATAGTTGTAGCTATTAATTTTTTTCTTAGTCACTGAGACTGCTGGTTTTGGAAAATTTGCTTATGGAACTTTCTCTCTGTTAAATGAGGTTGGTTAGCAATGGTGAAATACTTAAAAAAAATCTGTGCTTTAGTTACACAGCACAGTTGAACAGGCCAGGACAGTCATCTTCACTGTTCAGGGATTGTTGAAACTGAACCACAAAATGCGTGGAAAAGACTATAAACTCTTATGTGTAAGAGGCTTTATTTTGGATCCTTTCTGTCGGTCTGAAATACTAATTTTTCCCCCTCAAAGATGATGGCTTGCAGGGCACAAGCCCATATTAGTTGGTAGGTTTTCATAACAAAGGAAAACAATCACCAGTTGAAATATAAGAATGTTTTCCATTAGACGTTCCTAATAAGTATTGTAATGATTGCGTGCAGTCTAAGATTTGTTTCACAATAAATTTAACTATCTATGGCATGTGAGCTCCAGGAAGAAGATCATCAGCTTTTGTATATTCCTACAGTATTCTTCAACTCAGGGTTGCAAAGCCTGAACCAACATTATTCCCAAGTTATGAGTGTTAAAGTGGGAGCACTGTGAAGGGTAAATTAACTGAATAGTAGCAAGGCAAGTCAGTGGGAAGCCCAAATCTTCTAAATCTCAGTTTATTGGACCAGAATATCTCCCATGGTTCCTGTGGTTAAATTAAAAAGCATATGTATCAAATGTGTTGGCTATATCAAGCTTCATATGACTCATAAATTCATACAAAGTTTACAAATCTATCAAAGTTTGTGAATGTATTATGAATTAAACTTCAGTTTAACACTGAGTTAGAATTCCTTTTGTTAAACCCTGTCAATCTCTCATCAGATATTCAGTAATCTTCCATTTCCAATCAGAGTCAACTGTTACTTTGCTAATGGATCTAAGATACCTTTTTCTAAACACTGAATAAGAAATTTCTCCAGCATCTCTGAGAAATATGTGCTTTAGCAATCAGCTAGGATTCTGTTGTCTAAAATGTAACCATCTCTGGCTTTCACAAACTCACAGGATGCTAGGAGATGGAAAGGACCTCGAAAGATCATCTAGTTCAAGCCCCCTGCAGAGAAGGATCACCTAGATTAGGTCACACAGGAACACATCCAGGTGGGTTTTGAATGTCTCCAGTGAAGGAGATTCCACAACCTCCCTGGGCAGCCTGTTCTAGTGTTCTGTCATCCACACTGTGCAAAAGTTTCTCCTTATATTTACATGGAACCTCCTATGTTCCAGTGTGCACCTGTTGCCCCATGTCCTATCACTGGACATCACTGAGAAGAGCCTGGCTCCACCCTCCTGGCACTTGTCCTTTACATATTTATAAACATTAATGAGGTCATTTCTCAGTCTCATTCAGGCTAAAGAGATCCAGCTCCCTCAGCCTTTCCTCATAAGGAAGATGTTCCACTCTGATTTGTTTCCTGATCTGTTTTGGTTTTTTCATGTGACACTCAACCTCTCCTCAACTGAAAGAAAAATTTGAAAAAATCACATCAGATCAAGCACTCTTTTAAAATGTCAGTAAAAAATAACAACACAGAAATATTGTGTAGTGATGCTTTTTAAGAGGTTTGTGATAAACACTGTAGAGAGCCACACAGCACCATTAGCGCCATACAGTGTGAGCCATAAGTTCTACAGCACTGTGAATCGTAACGCATTTGTCACTTCCATGTCCCCTTCACTGTTTTTACAGATATTTTGAAAAATGTGCCAATACATGCAAGGGTTTCTTGTTAAAATGTGCTTATGTATGGATAGTAAATTAAGTAATTTTTTATTTTACATAATTCACCTGATTTGGGGGAATGTTCTCGTATATTCTCAGGCAAAATGCCTACCCACCAAGTTAGTCAGGCATATAAAAAATATAATTTCAAGCCAAGATAATAAGATTTATGTTGAAACAAATTCTGCAAACATTTGTTTCTGGCATGGTCACACATTTGTTTTCATGCTGTCAGTTTGGGTTTAACATTAAAATCTCACACACAAATAGAGTTAGGCTTCAAATATATTTTGCATTTTTCTTGGGTAACTTTTTTTTAAAATGAGACATTTCTTGTGAAACAGTTTGATTGCAACAGAGATGTATTTTTCCAATAATCAAAATATTGCCAGAACATTCTTATCTCTGTTGAGGAGGAAGCAAGGTGAGGTGGATAACACTTCCATATGAAATTTCAAAAATCACATACCAAAATAATTTTTTCCTGTTCTATTTGCTTCTCCAACTGCATTACCACATAAAGACTAAATTCTACTGTCTTTTCCCTCAGAACCTGTCTCTGTGAGATAGGAATATTGTCTGTAGAACTGTGAGGCATGAAAACTAAAAAGTGATAACTCTATTAAGTGAGGGTATTATGGGATATGAGGATATTGTTACACTGCAACCACAAGTCAAGCAGTGCTTAGTGAAGTTGGAATGGCACAGTTATCCCCTTGTGGGAAGAAATGTATGGAGGCTGCTGTCAGGGAGACAATTTTAATTCCTTAACCCTAAAGTCTACAGTGATTAACGTAGCCAGATCACAGTTCAGTTGGTCAGAACTGTATGAGCTTTAACTGGGACACACTGGGGGAAGACATACACAGGAAAGATGCACCAGCAAAGATGTAAGAGTAGCCCAGCAATGCAAGTACATTTTCCATTCGACTTGTCCCCTTTCTATTATTACTTCTAAAGTAGACTAAACTAGTTCAGCTCTAGGTCCACACCCTAGACTCATGGATCATTCACGTAACATAGGTAATTTCTAGAGAGAAGAAAAATTTAAAGCATTGTGGAAGGAGAGAGCAAAACATCAGGAAAATAAAGCAACAGAAGTGATCCATTCAAATGAGAAAAGGAAAATTACTGTGAAAATAAAGAGTTAATATGAATAAGCAGCTAATCTTGGACAGCAGCCCCCATGCTGAAGTTTAGGCTACATTTTAAATTTTTGGAATCTATCCTAATTTTTCAAAGTCAAATGGGGAGAGTGTCATTCTAACTGCTATATCCATGCAAAAATCCAGCCATAAAAATAATTTGCACAAGAATTTAATTCTCCACTTTCTGACTTCAACAGAAAATATTTAAAGAAGAATTATGGTGATTTTATTGAGCGCTAATAGAATTGTTGCTTACAATTTTGTATTGTTTAAAAATTTCAGTGGAGGAATTCAACCTACACATATAATTTTTATACATTTTTCATTTTCACACTATTCCTATTCATACCAAAAGGAATTTACTAATGCAACAAATGCAAACTGATGCAATTTATGGCATGATCTCACCAGTAGGGTATAGAAATACTTTTCTATGCATTAAACATTGGAACTTGATGCTATAACTGACTACTTATTGAGAGCCCAATTTTTGAAAATACCTTTTTTTCTTTGTGAGCACAGGGAATACAGAAAGCCTAATGTTCATTCAAATCTTTGCTGTCCTAGGACAGCATATTCACATTTTTTGCAGATCTTCCCTTTACCACTCATGTGACTGATTTGAGATATTTATGTGCCCTTGACTTTCAGCAGAGTGGGAAAGCTAAAATTCAGGATGCAGGAAATAGCACTGCTAGTACAGGTCACCAAATATAATCAGCTCTCAATTACCAATAGGGGATTATCTGGGTTGTGGATTAACTGTGCCACCCTGAAAGGCAACCCCCTATCATAATACATTCACTAAGTCTGGTGTAGAGATGAGCCTTCCTCCCCGTCATGTGGTCTCTTGCTTCTGACCCAGCAGTAAATTCAGCACAGGATGCTTTCCCCCAGCTTAATTTTCATACTTTAGTCTGTTAGTTGCACTTTTGTATTACTGAACTATTCTACCCTCCACTGCCTTGGGCAATCAAAAATTCAGCAGCTATAGTACAACAGTACAATTTTGGAAGAATATGAATGATATTCTGACAAGATGTGCCTAGGCAGAATCGCGAGTCACCATAAGCCATATTAGGAGAACTTTGCAGGCTTTTAGAAAGAAAGGTGGTTATAACCCTCTAGTAGGACATGAACAGAGTTATCTTTGTCAAATTAATTCTATATTCAAAAGTGCAGAAGTGTTGTTAGAATCACAGTGAGTGTTAATATGGTTATAACCGTCTGTATGCCCCAAAGCCAAGTAACATTTGCTTGTGGTGCACTGATATTTTCTTTGTAGATTGCATCTGATAAAAAGATTTCATTTTGCATAACAATGTGTAAGCAAAATGATGAGTATCACAAATAAGCATATTTACAGTGCAAGAAGCCTTGCAATGTAGAGCCAAAAACTGAGATCTGTTTTGGTTTTTGTTGTTTTTTTTTTCAAGATTAGCCATGTTACCCTGAAAGTGAAATTTTTCTTAATATTTATTATTCTTTTTGCCTTAAGCATGTAATTACAACATGTATCTTCTGAATTTCAGATATCTAACTGTTAAAATTTATTTCAGTCAGATTTCTCCTTAATATAACAGGATACGTAGAAAGTGGAAATAATGAAGTCAACATAGTGTCTTACATATAGTTAGAACAATAAGAAACAAAAATGAGAGCAGTCTTAGAAATATATACCACCAGTAACTAATGCTTATCACTTTTTCAGGGTAAAAACTGGTTAAAAGAAAGGTTCGTACATTTTAAGATTTGTCTAAAATGTAGTCAGGATTCACACATGAAACTGATACTTTGCATATAAAATTAAAAGGCAGGTTTACAAAATAATGTCAGTTACAGTCCTTAGTTTGACACTAATAGCATTAATGTTGAAAGCAAAATAAAGTATTGCTAAAAATGGAAACCCTACTACATAGAGACCACTTCTGATTTAGTGGGGTTTTTTATGTTGTAAAGATTATATCAGACAGAAACATACTGAACTAATATCTAGTCTGAAGAGCCACAAAATGTTCTTGCAACTGTGGACAAAGCAAAGTCTATTCTATGAAAAATACTGAAAGTTCCTGAATAAACTATGGCTTAGATATGAGTGTTTAGACATTACAAGATGGTTAAAAAAGAAAATAAATCAATAAAAGCTGTGTTCTCTGGCTCCTGATAGTAAGATTTATTTACAGCCAAAGGAAGGATGACTCTTCAACAGAGAAGAGGGAACTCTTATTTTTCCTTACATTCTTCAGATCAGTCCAAGCAACTGAATATCACAGTCATAAATTAATAAAAACATTTAAAATGCATATAATTAAATTTTTTTCAGTTTAACAAGTTTTAAGAACAACAGTCATAGGCAGTTGTTTTGGTTTATTTTTTTCTTACTAAAAAGCAGGTTGCTTTAGGCCAGATATAAACTCTGCTGCAGGACTGTTCTCAAGTATCATTAATAAGATGGATTTACAAAAAGCTGTTGGTATTTCTGGGCAGAAATATTATTGTACATATATATAGATGTGTATGATATGTATTTTTATATATATCCACAACATAATAAAACATATATAACTCTAAAAATATGAGACAGTTCACATGTGCACATGCTTCATGTCCAGTCTTGCAATACTGAAGTCAAAGGAAAACACTGATGGTAGGTGTGTAAGATCTGTGGCTGCATACAGAAAAAAGAAGTTTGAGGTATTTTGTCTACAACATTTGTCTGACAGCCCTACTGTCCCTAAGTGTAATTCAGAAAGATACTTAAATAAATGCCTATCTTCTACTTTGGAGCATATGTCAGGAGCTGAGAAGTGTTTTCCATCCAAGCGGTAATGTTTTGAACCTTACCATATATGTTCTCAGCAAGTGCATTGCTGAATCAGGGGGTAGACCAATAGCAAATATTTATTAGGCAAGATGCTACTGATAACCACACTGAAATGGTAGACTTGTACCAGCACAAGAGTTTAAAATATGTCTAATTTTAAAATAATAACTTTAAATAGACAAGCTGGAGAGGTGGGCCCAGGTGAACCTCATGAGGTTCAACAAGAGCATGTGCAGGGTCCTGCACCTGTGCTGGAACAATCCCCACTATCAGTACAGGCAGGGGGAGGAGGTGATAGACAGCAGCCCTGAAGGAAAGGACTTGGGGGTGCTGGTAGACAAGAAGCTGGACATGAGCAGATGGTGCGTGCTTGCAGCCCAGAAGGCCAATCCCATCCTGGGCTGCATCAAAAGAAGTGTGGCCAGAAGATC